>JBBPMS010000082.1:0-14314 GCA_038090435.1 Phylloporus scabripes | reverse complement strand
AGCGGTCTGGTATGTGTGAGTATTACTCTCATAATTGTGTACTTATTCTGCTCGCAGGGGTCTTATTGGACCTACACGTCAGTATGGCCCTGGTTCTCTGTATCAACCCGAGCTATATGCAATCATTGCTGGTGCCTTTTTACCTCTCCCATTCTGGCTCTGGCAGCGACGGTATCCCAACTCTTGGGTCAAAGTCGTCAGCACTCCAGTAATTCTCAGTGGCTTGGCGGCGATACCACCTGCTGGTGGTATCAACTACTCGGCATGGTTCGCGGTCGGATTTGTATTCCAGTACCTAGTGCGAAAGCGCAACTTTGCCTGGTGGAGCAAATTCAATTACGTTACCAGCGCAGCATTAGATAGCGGTAAGCCCATTCCCCCTGCCTGCAGCTTGCACTAACGACGGCAATTTTGTAGGCACTGTTTTGTCCGCCATTATCATTTTCTTCACTCTTGAGGTAAGTGTGACGCTAGGGTTTCTTGCGGCAAAATTTACCAAGCACCATTTTAGTTCCCAAACGGTGGCGTCTATATTAATTGGTGGGGAAACACCGTTTTTGAGAACAGTAGGTGACCCCGTTTCCCTTGCATGCCACACCCTGACGAATCTTTGTAGCTGCAGACTGGAATCGTGTGGCATTGAAAGCAATACCCCCAGGGGGCATCCCAATATCTTAATGTGTAGTTAGCTAGCATCTGCATCAATATCATCACACTATCTACCTACGTCCTAAATCGTACCACCCTGTCGCTGACACGTGGATTTGATGGGCCACGCGACCAGTCCAAGAGACACGTCACACGTTTCCGAAGGAGAGCAACCTACTTACAGCCCAACGGGTCGAGCGATCTTCGTTGTCGACGCCACCGATAGGCTAACTCAGGTACATCCCAACACAAGTCCGCCGAGTTTCGCGGAAAAAGCGATACTCCAAACAACAAGCGTAATAGGATACAACCACCGCGTCGGAGCTGCATGTGTCACACTGGTGCCAGGATATCTAATGTATCCATGGAGAACCGTGCTGGAAGACGATCATCCCCTGCCCCTTCCCCGGGCACCACGAGGGCCTGAGCCTCGGGCGTTGCCACGTCCTGGACGTATGCGCGTGAGAAACCGATGTGGACGATGGAAATGACCCACCTCTCGCTAGTACGCCGCGTGCGCCTGCACGGCGGATACACAGCGACAGTGCAGCGAGACACGGCGTGATCACAGATGAAGAAAGAAAAAAAAAAGTCCACGATGAGAAACAAGATGGAGATGTGACGGCAAGCGGCGTACCTCTAGGTCCGGGACCTGCACCTCTGGCGCTCCGCCCGGCTTCCCGGGCCCGAGCCTGCTCCTCTTTGACCGCGTCCAAGAGCGTGTCCGGTACGCGCAAGTACTTGATCTTGTCGCGATGAGCGCGATGGCTGAGGCAGGGTGGTGGCCACTCACCGTGCTCCCGCGGATGTAGCACTCCTTGAGCTTCCAAAATCGGTCGCCGTCTGCGCTCGTCTGGTATACTTCGCGCAGGGTGATGTTCATAAAGTTGTCGCAGTTGACGAGATGGCCGTTGAAGGTCTCGCCGTTTTTGAGTTCGACAAGCTTGGACGCTGTCAGCTGGAGCCAGAGGCGTCCCCTTGGATCTGTGATCGGCTCACCATGGGTTTGTTTTGGGCCGCAGTGAGGAGTGATAGTGGTAACTACAAAGGAGTCGATGAGGGACATGGACAGAACGAAGCGATCTGGTGTTACCATCGTATTCAAGTGGGTCGGTGAGAGGAGTAACTCGCGTCACCTTGTGTCCGTGGCAGTGCAACGATTTGAGAGGAAGGTAGAGTACACAAAAAAATTAATCAAACGATAAGGGTGACGGAACCCATAACAGCCTTCAAAACGACGCTCCCTTCATTCTCAGAGCTGCTACCATCTCTCTCCACCCACTTGATCTCGCCCTCTACCTGCCCAAAGGCCACGTTCTGTGTTATCGCTCGTTGACGTCCTTTTCCAGCAGGATCCTCCACGCTGCGCTGCGACACAGTCTTGTCGCCCAGCAAGCTCTTGAGAGAATATGTCCCTTCGAACGCACGGTCAAGCTCCACTTCGATCCCGCCAGCGGTTGTTTCAGCACGGCATTTCACAACCGAATCAACAGGCGTGTCGATGAACTTTAGTCCAATGTCCCCGTGCTTCAACTTTGCATCAACTTCGAACTCGCCTCCGACCAGCGATTCCGAGGTAAGCGAGATCTTCGCGTCAATCTGGCTAATACGAAATCAGGCTTCGACCGTGCAGACATGCAATCAGGACTAAATACCCATTTGCGGCGTGTATCGTGAGCTTGGGAGCTTCCTCATCTTCACGTTCCAACAAGTTCACCGCGGGCGTGATCCCACCGTTCAAAGTGTTCAAGCTGAGCAAGGATCGGGCACTGAAATGACCGTCGATGTCGCCGTTCAGCAATGAGAACCAGCCCGCCTCGCATGCGACAGACTGAATGACACGGTCAGACGACAGAAAACAGCAGATATCACCCTCCTTACTTGAACGCTCAGCACGCCGTTGGCAGACATGAGAGAGATCTGATCAAAGAAGACAGATTTCTCCAAATCTGCTACGCTTTGGGTGTAATCTGGCATCTTGGTCTCCAGTTTCTTCACCGACAACGGGGACTCATTTCCTGCGGGCAGAGTGAGAGCAACGTTGAATCTGAGCTTATCTCCAGGGAAGCGGTGATGCCTATGAGGCTTAATTGAGTGAGTCTAGAACATGTAGTCAGCAAAAGCCTGGTATAGCCAAAGAAAGATGACAAACAAAGATTCCAACGCCATGTTGTTCCTCAGCTCTTTCCAACTGACAGACGGTAGCATGCTCGAGTGCCTCGTCGTCAGAGTAGGCGACTCTGACGCGAACGTACACTACGTCGGAGACTTCTGTAGATTGCTCGATAATGACATCACCATGTTGGAACGGACCCCGGGAAATGAGATAGAGCACATCTGAGCCGATTGGGAGAGAGAAAGTGGCCTCGGCTCCAAAAGGGTAGTCAGGGGTCCAAGATGGATCCTCGTAATAAGTCGTCCAACTGGTGCTGTTCACACAGCGTTTGGCATCTTCTGCCGTGGGAGGTACAAGGTCAGATTCTTGGTTTACCCGGTACTGCAGAGGATAGTAGTTTTACTTTTTGCGTGGACCGCAGTGACAACTTACCCAAGCGTGACTGTGTGGCTGGTTAAAGGCACGCTGTACGGATGATAATGTGAGCCAGGTTAGTGCCACGACACCAAAAATGACCCAGGGACGCTTGAAAAAGCAACGACGACAAGTCTGCACAGGCTGCAGGGCGCCAGGGGACGAATCTAGACCTAGGGGCTGTGCTTCAAGAGAGCCCTCCTCGCGCTTGTCCTCAGGGTAGGTTCCGAGTTTGAGAGTGTCCATGCCAGGGGGTGGCAATATAAGCAGATATGATGATCAAGAGGAGGCCCTGGATATAAGGCTGCATCATCCGCAGCTGGCTTGTATGTCCCGCAGTCTCCCAGCCACGCGGAATCCTCCGATTCAAATCAGGAGACCGTCATTTTGAGACAGACCGCAGTAACACCGCTGTGACTTGCTGCGGCGTAACTTATGGCTCACAGTATCGGGGCTCGACTGACTGCTAGTAGGAATGTTAGGAGCTATCTTCCTAGTCAAGGAACGGCCAAGTCCGAGCTAGGGCTGCTGGCACCTCGGAAGTCTCAAGTTTCCGTCTGTGCAAGAAGATACTCCAATACTTGAAGAGACAAACATGGTCGCAGTACTAGCCGACTTGGTGTTGGGCTGAGAAATCCATGATGATACGGAAATGAAACTGATCTCGACGGCCTCCGACGCTTTGACTGCTAAGAGACTGCCTGGCTCGCAGCGTTGCTCGAGCTATGTTACCTAGAACCTGTGGTCCTTCAATCTCGTTTCATCCTAGCTCCACCCAGGTCCAAGAACCATCCCCGCCAGGTCATCCGGCTCAGGCGCGAAATAGGCCATCACCCACCAACGCGCGATCTCAAGGGTACTGTCGCCACTGTCAGTCGTGCTGACAATACAGACAAAAGATATTACTCTTTGGGTATACCATCCACTTGCTTGCCCCCGTACGTGACCGCAGCTGCGTTCAACCATCCAATAAAAAACCGTAGACTCTCTATCACGCGCATTGCAATGATTCTGAAAGCGATTGGGTGAGAGACGCACCTATGTACTCTTCGGGCGACACGAGCAATGCGTGCTTGCCATACCCACCGCGCTTCTCAATCGTCCTGCGGTGTATGTTCCACATCGTCCGCTCGCTTGGCAATTTGGCCACGCCCGTCCAGACCTTGGCGAGCGCGAGTGATGTATACTCTGCCGAGAGGTGGGTCACCGTGCCCATGTTGACTGTCCACATATCTGAGTCAGCAAGCAACACTGGTACAAGACAGCATGGCACATGAGGCAAGACAAGACACTCACCGTCCAGAAATGCAAGCGTCGGGTCGTGAATATAAAACAGGTCGAGATGTAGGGCTCGAATGTGCGTCCCATCTAAAGGAAGGAAGGGAATAGTCGGCACTCCTTCTCGGGACTCGGTCGCGCTGTCATAGTATTGCGGCAGGAATGGATACGAATAGCGGAAGCCGGTCGCGCATATCACGCTGTCAATACCGGATATGATCTAGACACGGGGTTGTCTGCAGAGTCCGGCTGGCAGTGAGTAGCACGCACAGTACCGTCGGTGAGCTCGACCAGGCTAGATTGGACAGATGCTCCCGGAGCTATGGGTAAGAATCGCTTAATTTCTCCAACGAGAGTCGTATTTTTGGGGATGCGGCGTTTGAAGACCTCCTTATACTGCGACTTGCTCTCTACAGTCGGGTTATATGTACCTTTGGGTCAGCGCATTGGCACGTACCATTGCTGGGCTGAATGCCATGATATCGTCAGAACCTCTCACAAGCGAAAAAAAAGTGTCCATTTCCTACCCGGATGGATAAATAAACCTCTCTAGCTTCGTGGTTGAGATCTCTAGATATTTCACACCCACTCGCCTAGGTATTTCATCAGTGGGAGATAAACATGAACCCGTGAAGTGGTTTACAGATGCGCCAATGATGAGTACCGTCTGGTTTCTAAATGCCTCTGGTCGGCGGTATTGTCTCGAGTGATGGACGAGGCTGGGAAACTTCTGGACCCATTCCTCTAGGCCAGGGATGGATGGCATCGACGGGGCATAAAACTTGCCTACTGCAACAACAACAGCATCAAAGTCCTATATATACACCCCATAAATGGTGGAATGTGAGTGCAAAGGAAGACGCACCTCCGTCCACCAAGTCGCTCGGTATGTGTTGCGCCCGGTTGGCTCGAGCGACTTGAGCCAGAGTCTCCATCCTTGCTCCTCCCCATCTTGGTTGATCCTCTTCTCAACATACTCCACGCGGGTGTTGTAAGCAGCAGCAGGATTACCATCATTGCTATTGATGTGTAGCAACGAAGCATAGGACCGTGGATAGTTGCGAATTTGATAATGTGAGAGTGCTAGCAAAGGGTATGCAAACGTGGTTCAGAAAAAGGACGGTAACGTACGCCAAGCTGTGCCTGCTGGCCATGGCCATTGAGGATACTAGGCATACAAGGTGGCATTAGATGCAAGAATACCGACCAGAGAGTCTAATCACCTGGAACAAAGGCTACATACCAGCGGACTCTCAACGTGCAAGCTTGGTCATGAACGCGAGTCGACGTACCGAAGGCACATTCGATGTCAGTGACTCATAAACCGGTTTTGGCCCTCTGTGCGCCCTCCAAATCTCGCCGTCGTCCTCGATCTCTTCTGAATATGGCAGGTCGACGTTGGTTGGTGGGAGCGAGGGCACAAAGTCCCCGATTGGAGTTGGGGCATTTGGTACTGGCGCATCAGGCGGAACCTCTTCTGTATAGTGCTAGACGCCACCTGGGATGGTTTCTCGTTCAAAGATGCGAACTTCTAGACCGATCTCTGTCAGTTCACGGTACGCAGCCAAGCCGCTGGAAGGGGATGAGTCACGATATGGTGATTGAGAACACGCAGCACCTTGCTCCAGCACCGATAACGGCGACTTTGTGAATGGGCCACCTGAATTGATACTCGTCCGTCTCTGGGGACGATGGCACTGAAATCTGTTTTTGAGTATCGGTGGCTAGAGCACCAACGAGCAAGAGCGAGCAAAAGAGCGACCGCATCAGAACTCTGATGTGGATCTGAGTACGTGAGTCCCAAGCTGAGTATGTCCTCACAACCCAGAAATTCTAAGCTAAAGCACTTTTGTCGTGCGAATGAATGTTTTCAATCATCCATGCGATCTTTGCGAGTGGATGCACTCAAACCATCCGGACGTGCGGTCCACACCGCCAATTGCCTGGATTCGTCAGTGTTTCTGAACGGCACTAGTCGGGTGCTTTAGCTCATTCTTCGGTTCCCCCAGTGCTAGTTTGCGTGACGAGAACGGTGGTCCTGGTCCCTTGGAGACTTGCGTCGTTTTCATCAGACTACGTCAGTGGAGCTTATCATCGTCAGCGCTCTAATCCCGGATTCGGACGTATAATATTTAAATGTCCCGGGGATCTTCTGAGTCGAACCTGACGATGGAATGATGGAAAATGTGCCACTCGATCTTCTCTATCCTATACTCATCCATCTCGACAGACGGGACTTAGTGAATGCTGACCTTGTCAGTCGGACGTTCAACAGTGTTGCTACCCCGCTGCTGTACAGGACTCTCGACTCGCGTATAAGTGAAGAAAAGGTATACGGTTTTTCAAATGCTTTGTCCAACCATCCTAATTTCCAATAGGTTCTCTTCCATCCTTGCACCACGTTGCTTCAAAGACCAGATTTGGCTCATCATGTTCGCAAGGTCACCGAAACAGGTTTGTTCACAGCTGTCTTGCGTGTATATACTGGAGACTAACTTCAACTGTGTTAGGTGCTGTTCAGCATTTTCGTCGCGTGAACCCACAAATCATCAACAACATCACGGCAGCGCTGCGACTCTGCATAAACCTTGAATCTGCCGAATACATTGATGATACAGATACTCCAGTCCTCAATTTTTCGCCGATACTACAAGTCTTGACTACTCTTCCACTGAAGGAACTCGTCATTCGCACCCATCATGATCTCGGAGAAGACGCCTGGGCCTTGCTGAACAAAATACAGGGTATCCGTCGCCTTTCCGTGTGGTCGTTACAAGGCACACCACGAGTGCTGCGAGGCTGGACAGATGAGCTTAGTTCTACTTTGACGCACCTAGAGCTCGGCGTACGTTCCTTTGTGCACTGCCGTTCGAGAAAATTCCTGCTCATCATCACTTTGACAGCGGTGTGCTGGTGTTCCTCCCACCATCTTGATATCAGTCTTCTCGAAACTTCCGCTGCTTCGCCAGCTCAAATTAAAAGGCGTACCTAGTCCTGCTATCCCCGCTATCATGGGATGTCTACCCAATCTCGTCTCCCTCGACACGGAATACTTGGGATCTGGAAACTATCGTGTGTCCTCGACACCGCTCCCTCCTTTGGAACACCTTACAGTTTGGACCGGCTCAGTGGATATCCTTGGCCCGAATCAGTTATGGACATGGACACGATCGCTCCTTCCGCACACAGGGTCCCTCAAGTCATTCACGTTGAATTCGTTTTCCGTATATGGCCGCATTGCCATTCCATGGCCGTTTGTTGTCTTCTTGACGACAAAGCAAGGGCAATCTTTGCAAGAGTTGATTGCAGGAGTTGCATTGCTGAACCTTGATGCCTTGTCACAATTATGTCTCAAATGCCCTGCTTTGAGGACTGTCCACTGTACGGCGGTCAGCCCTGATGTAGTAAGACTTTCCCCCTGCATCTTTGGATGTTTGTATATGCTCACAGGCTACTCGCAGGAGTCGATCGCCAAAGCCATCAGCAGCGGAAACTCACTCCGCACGCTCAGCTTGCATGTCATGTGGATCGAGGATAGTATAGCTGAACCTTTGGCATCTGGATTTCGGCATGTTGACCTTTCAGTCGATTCGAACGAACCTGAAAATAGTCAGCGACACCCGGACTATTCACGCCCTGCGTCGGAGGCAAGAAATGTGATCTTTACAGAGGAAGAAGCTCGGTCGATGATGCTGCGACCAGGCTCCAAGTTGCGAGCAGTAAGATTGGGAGAATTTGCCTACACGGTAAGGATGATACTTCCGACTACGTAGTACTGAGATGCTCTTCCCTTAGGGTCAATGGGTGCTGATGAGTGCTGCTCCGAAAGAATCCAATGATGACGCAACTGAAGGGCGTCTGATCTTTGAGGTGGTTAAGGATACCACTGGGTCTGCCTTGTGATATTGCAAGCGAATATGTTCATGAGAATTGTCTTCTGGTGTAGACTTACGGATAACTGGGATTTCTGATTGTCTTTCTTTCCGTCTGGTCACAATGACCAATGAAGACGACGATGCAGACGCCGATCACTAGTCAGTTAGATTCTGAGTATCAAGGCTTGGTGTAGAGTCACTGTGAAGCCACGAAGTGCTGCCATGCGACTGCGTTGTGCTTAAAATACACACCTTACGTTGATGTTTCGTTTCTAAACTTCTACATCGTCTTTTGTCAAACAAGGTAACAGTTCAACTGCCAAATAACAGCCTACCCTGTGCCTCTCGAACAACCAATACGTTTCAAGTTGTCCATGGGGTCGCCAGACAATGTGCTAGGCGTATCTCGCTTCCTCACACTTCTCGGTTCGATCCTCGTCTCGTTGGGTTCTGGGACTAATTATGTCGGTGCATTCAACATATAATATTTACACTGACCGAGGTCGATCGTGGCTGAACAGATATATTCTGGTGCGTCATTCTTCCCTCAGTGTTACTTGAACCCATGCATGTATCCAGCCTATTCGCCTCAGCTCGGCGCTTGCCTGCAAGTATCTCATACACAACTTAATGTCATCGGTCTCGCGGGAAATTGTACGCCCTCTTGTATATTCTGTATGTCCGGTTAATCTCTCTATAGTGGGCGTATATCTCTCCGGTCCCATCTGGGGTCGTGTCGTCGATAGCAAAGGTCCACGAATCCTCCTTGCTAGCGCCTTCATCTGTCTTCTCGTTGGCTACTTGGGCATCAGGCAAATGTACGACGATTGCTTGGTCGATGGCTCGACTGTTTCTGCATTGCGCTTTGCACAGCTCGCCGTATACAGTTTCATGACAGGCCTGGGGGGTTGTGCAGGACTCAGCGCAGCCATCAACGCCACTGCGAAAAGCTTTTCCTCGAATTTTGTACGTAGCTCTTTCCTTGCTCATATTCTGATCCTGCGGAGCATTTCTAACCGATGATTATCAGCGCGCCACGACCACTGCTCTGGTTATGTCGGGTTTTGGGCTCTCCGCTTTCTTTTTTTCTCTGCTTTCAAACACGCTCTTCCCCGGAGATGTGTCTGCCCTTCTACTAACCCTCGCCATTGGAGCAGCGACCCCGATGCTAATCGGCCTGTTTATCATTAAGCCAGTCCCTCTACCTTCGACAAATTTAAGTGCACGGAACGCATCCAGGATCGAGGGTTATGATGCCATTCCGAGCGAAGATGGTGCCACCGTCTGGGAACCACGGGCAACATTGAGCCCCGAGGTGGACGGAGAATCCGCCGCGGAGTCTGCACCACTCTTATCACACGAGCAGGAACCCACTTCATATCAGATTCTCGTTTCACCCTCCACTGCCGGGTCGGGCCCTCCAGCAATTTTGCGCCCCGAAGGGATTGTCGAGGATAGGGAGGTATTGCCAGATATCCACGGAATACGACTTTGGCTTTCTCCCGACTTTCATCTTATCTTCACGATCATGGCGATATGTAGGTACCCGTTCACAAATATCTCGAATTGGACGCTCACGTTTCTACCTTAGGCACTGGAACTGGTCTTATGTGTGAGTGCACCTGGCTTTGCTGAAGCTGTTCTATCACATTTT
The DNA here is from genome assembly GCA_038090435.1 of Phylloporus scabripes. Taxonomy (NCBI): domain Eukaryota; kingdom Fungi; phylum Basidiomycota; class Agaricomycetes; order Boletales; family Boletaceae; genus Phylloporus; species Phylloporus scabripes. Next base: position 4,329 of record JBBPMS010000082.1, on the reverse strand, counting down.
TCCCGGTAGATATAAACAACGTCGGATCAATCTCGCATGCGCTTTATGCTAAAACGCACCCGATTTATGATGAGATTGAAGCCTCCAAGTGGCAAGCCGCTCAGGTATCCATCCTGAGCTTAGGAAGCTCTATCGCACGTATTCTAATTGGTAAAGTCTTCAGTTCTTGTCCTGAGCTATAGCTCATCTTATTCCAGGCTTAATATGCGACTTTACACACACCCGCTTCCGTCTTCCACGGGCATACTGCTTCTGCATTGTTTCCTCCCTCTTCATCATTTCACAGGCAGCTGCAATTGCCGTGTCCTCTGTTGAAACATTATGGGTGGCTACGCTTTTAGTGGGACTTGCATACGGATCTTGGTGGGGAAGCTATGCCTCGGTAATGATTGAATGGTTTGGGCTCGGTGGGTCTATCTTTCTTCACCCTAAAAACTAATTCCTTATTGAATTGTTCCTTGTGCCAGCTCACGTCTCTGAGAACCTGGGCTATGTCACGTTCTCGCCAATAGTAGGGGGAAATCTTTTCACCCTGATGTTTGGGTACAACCTGGACAATCATATGGACACTCGTCCCTTATTGCTGACGCGTGACTGGCCGTTGATGGCCTTGATGCCACAAGAACTACCGCAAGAGCACCAGTGCTTAGATGGTAATCGGTGCTATGTGGGGAGCTTTCAGGTGACACTAGTTGCATGTATTGTGGCCCTCGGACTGAGCTGGTGGGCTGGGGTCCGAGACGGGCGAAAAACCAGGTCTAGGAGTATGTATGTTGGAGAGTAAACAAAGACGTAATCAAGGTGTGCACGGATAAATTATTCGATTTATGCCTTGTCGGTGTAAGGAAAGCGTAGGCTAGTTTCTGGACGACATTTCAATGTTGCGTGACCTGCGATGGTGGCGTGTGACATGTGACGGGTGAGCTCCTGTCGAACTTTGCTGCTGTACGTGCACTTATCACGAAATCTGGCTATGGACGAAACCGCGCGGCCTGGTGTCCACGACGACGACAGAATATCGCTGGATGAACCTCTCTTAGAATCGGGCAAGAAACGCCGACGACGAGAGGTCGCAGGGTCACGGAAGAAGCAACGTCGACCAGCGCAGAGAGGACTATGCGAATTGAATATCGACGAGCTTTGTATCGTATGTGCATGTCTCTGTCCTCTTGATCCATTCTTGATTGCTTGCCAATCAAGATTTTTGCATATATTTATCCGATGGACCTCCTGAACCTTGCACGTACATGCAAATATCTCCGGGGCATCTTGATGCACAAGTCGTCGCAGTTTATCTGGAAGGCAGCCCTCCTTCGAGTTGAGGCCCTTCCTCCTTGTCCAGCCGACTTGACTGAACCGGAATATACCAACCTTGTGTTTCACGCCCGTTGCCACGCGAGTACGGTCTTCATCAGATAATCTCAAACCTGACTCGTAGTAAAGGGATGCGGCAAATCTGCACACACTATTCTCTGGAGAATGCGCCGCAGGTACTGTCCGGCCTGCAGAGCTGAACGGTATGGTTTCCCTGACGTCTTGAGCAGAAGCTTTGGGCCCGCTCACATCGCGATTAGACTCTGCTCTCCTGACTTGTATCAGTGGGCCATCTATTCGGTATGGGAATATCTCAGTGACTCGTGCAAAATAGGCAATGGTATGTGATACTACCATCAAAAGTTGTCCCTCGTGACCACCTCTTAGAGTTGGGAAAGTGGGTCGACAAAGATCAGATGAGATCACTTGTGCGCGAATACAACCAATCTCCTGACAAGTCGAGGTTTTTGAACGAGAAGTTGAAGCAATGTCGAGCAATAGCTTCGGTTTGAACTATTTCTCTCTTTTGACGCATTACCTGATTAGTTATTATGGCATGCAAAAGAATGTGAATATTGGCAAAGACGAAGTGGACGAGTTCACCGGCATGATCTAGAAGTGCTTAGGAAGGAACGGGGAGCAAGGTTAATTCTTCCCCTTGCTTATGTGTGACCTTGATCTATACCCAGTGTAGCATTTTCCAGCGCCTTAAGCAACATGGATATGAGCCTGAGATCTCGTTCTTCGGAGAGGGGGAGATTCAACAACCTGTACCCATCCTTTTTAAGGCACACAAACCGCTCACCGACAATGGTCAGCTTTTCCGAGATGAATCCACTTTACGTAGAGCTAACCATAGACATGTTAGAATGGAACCAAATGTGGCCAGAATTGGTCAACATAATGAATAACTTTCGGAAACGACGTCTCTGTCGGACTGTGCATGATTCCCGCCGAAGATCGTTGGTTTCCGAATACGATCAATATGTGATACATCGTCCACCAAATACACCAACCTTTGACCTGCTTCCATACGTGGCTGATCTTGATTGTTTACCTCCTTTTCAAGATATCATCAAGGCTCCCGAGGAAGCTCCAATCCACGGGGAGCTTTTTGCATCCGCATTTTCGCAGTTGCCACTGCTAGTTGGCAAGTGGAAGCAGCAACTCGACATTGACGTCGCTGGGCTAGTCCAAATTCCCCCCCCATTTATCCCCGGAGGGTATGCAATCGAGCCGAAGCGTGGCGTGTAGCAGCGTTTCAAGTGCAGTATCATACCGAATGGATCTGGACAAACTACACCTAGCCTGCGCTATATTCTACACAGATGGCTATTGCTTCACCTATCCAGAGGTCCTTCTCAGCACAACGCATCGAAAATACCCTCAGTGGGATGAAGAGGATCCACCAAGACGTGTTGAGCTTGGAATTGGAATGTTGGAAGAGGCACCCTATATCATCCATGCGTGCGGACTGGATCCAAATGTTGCCATCGCGGATGATATGGATCGCCGCAATGCTCGGCTGAAATGTCTGTGTTGTGACATGAGGGCTGTTATCATTATGGACTGGAGGAGTGCGGTATGTACTTTTCTTTCTGATGAACCACCCATCCACGAGGCTAAGCATTGATGTTAAATGTTGCATGCTAGATGTTGCATGCGCTCCGCCATCATCGTCGGGCAGCAAGCCTAGCACCTCTCTCTGAATCACCTCGTTGGCAACTTATCAATGACGAACACATTAGCGCAATCCAAACTGTTGAAGAGTCTCTTAGAGAGAAATATCCAAACGATCGTAGGGGATGTCTGTTATGTCAGCCCCGTGTTGGGGATTCTTTGAGACGTTCCGAAATTTTCAGTCACTTGAAGGACTGGTGGGTTTTTGCATTGCTGTTTTTATACTGATCGAGAATATGCTCATTGCAACTCTCAGTCACGCTGTAGACACAAACAGCGTGGAACGAGGTGTGCATTATGAACACCTTGGGATAACCGATGAGTATGTCCGTAGAGCAGAGATGGCGGAAGAAGGGGGGGAGGTGGTATTCCGAAAACCTCGATACGGAATAGCACAATAATTTTGGGAGTAGACTGGTGAATCTTATTATTCGAGTCACTAGCCTCGCCAACATTTAAGTAGAGTTAATCCAAATGTCCCTCAAGAATGTCCACCAACACCAAATACATCGACCTAACGATTGGCGTCGACGCACCCGACAACGGTACCATCGATCACCCATACCAGACCCTTGCCTATGCGATCTTCACCACACCCCCCGCTGACGTTGACCGCATCGTGTTCCAGATCCGGAAGAGTGCCGACGCACCGTACGATGCCCCAACACAGTCTGCAACTAAAAAAGCAAAGAAAGACGCACAAGGTCTCGAGAAGAAGCGTCTGAGAGCCGAGGCTGAGGACAAGGAAGCACGGGAGCGACAAGAACGCCGTCAAAAACGGCTCGAGGAGAGCCGAAAAGTGGTCCTCGTCGAGGATCCGTCGCTGCCAACGCCGGTCAAGGTGAGCCCGAGTCGGTAGGCTCGGGTCGTCATTGTTGGCGGTCTGATCGCGTGCATGTCTGCAGTCCAAGATCGTGAACCTCGAACGATTGCGGGATCAGAGGGTGCGTGTGTCCGGATGGGTACACCGTCTCCGCGATCAGCAGGAGATTAGGTTCGTTGTCGTAAGGGATGGCACGGGCTTCCTGCAAGCTATGCTAACCGGTCAAACGGTGCGTACTTTCGGGGGCCTGTAACGAGTACGTGATTGACTATTCCTAGAATAAGACGTACGACGCGGTCACACTGCAGCTCGAGGCATCCGTCGAACTCACGGGGACACTGAAAGTCGTTCCCGAGGGTCAGAAAGCCCCTGGTGGACATGAACTTGTTGTCGACTACTGGAAGGTGCTCGGTGCTGCCCCGGGTGCAGAGGAAGCGTTTACCAACAGACTCAACGAGGTACGGTACTTTGAGTTTCAACCGAGTTTTGAACGCTAACATTATCTCGTAGCA
>JBBPMS010000081.1:35538-46857 GCA_038090435.1 Phylloporus scabripes | reverse complement strand
GACTCCCCCTAACCTTCCCAGATCCTGGCCTTCGTGTCATGTCCTCCGCTCAGAAATCACCAAGCTAAATGACTACAAGTGGACAGTGTGAGTGCGTGAGCAACCGATCGGAAGGTGAGATATTCTTGAGGAAACTGATCGCTGCTATGATTATAGAACGCGACCTGGGATGAAGAGAGGGGGGGAGGTCCAACACCTGGAAAAAGCATGGATGGTGCAGCTCATCAGTGCAGGGGTGGTCATACAGCGCAATGATTCTAACCTTTGGTGGTGTCGATGCTGAGGATGACTCTGACGTGATGCCAAGGGGCAGTAGATAAGTCAGAGGATAGGTTTCCAAGAGCAGACTTGTTCTCACTTCGAACGCCGCACGCGGCTAGCCTCAGAGGCTGACACCAACTGGGGGCCACCACACCCGGCTACGATATTGGATAGGTCAGCCTCCGATCAGAAAGATACTATAAGAACATGGATCTCCTCATCCTTTGGTACGATCTGGTTTTGAAACTTCCCCCCTCTCCATCATGCCATTAGCGAGCCCGCTCTCAAAGGCCTCCATGTCTCTTGAAGAACTCGTCGCCTGCGAAGACCTTCTCGACGGCCACCGCGAATACGCCACCGAGCTCTTGTCCGACATCGAGGCTATCCGTCGGTGGCATCCAGCGGAGAGCTGCCCGGGAACGCGCGACGGCCAGCCTTGTACGCTCTGCGAAATGTGCGACGACAATGGGCTGCTGGGCACGACGAAGAGCGTGCTTGAGAACTACGAGGACGCTGACGGCTATCTCAAACAAGTGCGTGCGTCCCTGAACGCCTCTGGTCGCGGTACGTCCACCGCGCGCGCTTGGTCGCTGTCGCTCAGGCCTTGTTCTGGCCGCAGGCGGGTCCAGCCCACACACGTTGTTCACGAGCGCGATGGCAAAGGCCGTTTTCCTCGGTGTTGTCACGGTGGGGGAAACGCTCCGGTCGCAGCACGCGGCATGGTCTGTCCGTCTTCAAAGTGTAGTCGCGAACGTGTCCGCACCGAGTCCTCCACATGTCCGCGCGGGATCTGGTGACACGGACAAGAACGGCGGAGGGAATGCGCGGTCCCCAGCCTATGCGGAGCCCGCGGCCAACTGGTCTGAGGCCAATCCCAAGCTCTCCGCATTCGCACCCGGCTTGGTACTAGAGCCTACCCCGAGCTCCCCCATGTTCCTCGTGTTTAGGCGGTGCCTGACGGACGATTGTTGCTGTGACGCTGGTGGATCGCACGATGCTCAAAGCGTTTCGCCGCCCCCTCTAGTTTCCAAGACGCCGAGGTCCAAGACGACGCAATCTTTGGCCACGAAGCCTCCGGACCGTTGCAAGAAAGCAAGCGATGCGGTAACCCAGCCGAGTGCAGACGCACAAACACGCGCGTTCGATACTCCAAGCCTCCAATCTGTGATATCAGGGGTGCATAAACCATCAGGTCCAGCATCCGACGCAGCCATGTCAACGCAGGAAACCAAGACGTTCTCGCCATCACCAAAATACGGGGAGTTGATAGTGGACCCCAGAGTTTTCCACCTTCGGCCAGAGCTCGTGCGATTCAACGTTGCGCGTCGAGCGCTGATGGACTGGTGTCGAGCTAGGTTGGTCGAACTGCGATTGGATCCTCTAGAGAGGTACGAGACTGGACCGACAGACGAATCAATAATAAGAGGCACACATGGGTGTTCATCTGCATCGTCCCTTGACGCCGAAAGAGTCGAACCTGAAAGATCGCGACACACGACGGGCAAAGTTGGGGAAGCTACCACAAAGAAACTATCACATAGTGATGACGACGCAACAGCCCAAGGAATACAATTCAACTCCCAGGAAGAACTCAAAGAGCGATGGACGAAGGCACAACGAAAACGAAGCAAAAGACAGGAAAAGAGGTTCAGTTCTCGTCTGGAGGTCTCCAAGTAAAAGTAGAAGTATTTGTAGCGTTGAATTGAAGGAAATGCATTAAACCTTGGTGACGATCTCATCCTGAAAAGACGAAATGCTCTCAGACTCACCGGACCATATGCATAGGACCCAAAGTTGCCTCACACATGATGAGTTGATTCAAAGATCCTTTAGATTTTGATTATAACGAAAAGCCTTGGGCTCGGCAGCGAATCAAGTCGAGAACAAACTCAAGGTCGTGGGTATCGGGTTCGCGAAAATGTCAAGGGCAAGCAGTACATCAAGGATAAACGACGATTTGATCAACGGCAAGATATTTTCGCACAACTGAGCGGAAGAGAGATCATGATATGAGAACGCACCAACACATTCATATCCCGTTTGACCCATTTATGCATCATGGTGGCTAGTGAAACCACCATGACAGCAAGTGCGTGTTGGACGAGTACACACGATAGCAGTTAACACTGATCAGGTACAGTGACCCGTATATCATTACAGTACAATGGGGGTGGCCTGCTGGCATTGATTCAGCACCGTCCTGATGATAATTGATCAACGGAGCCCTACTATTCGGCCATTTCATCTTCCGGACGATTGACAAGAGACAAGCAAATACATTTATACTGGAGTCTGAAACACAACATTTACTAAGTCAGGCTGACGACTTCACAGCGAAACTCCTCACCTCAAAGATGACATACAACACTATCTTGCGCGGATAAAAAGGTCGATTCTAACTATACGACACATTCAACGCCACAGGACACGTGTCAGTAGCAAGTTTAGATAGGCTTGATCTTGAAGTGGAGAGAAATGAGAGAGAAAATGAGGCACTGGGTAAATGGTCATCTAATGGTCAGAACAGAAACATGAATGCTTGCCTTCAAATCCTGCACTAGATAGTAAAAGACGCGGAGTCCTTCAGGGTCCTCGCTATCCTGGATATCAACAAGGGACCCAATTTTTGCAGTCTGATCAATAATTAGTACAGTTCCCAACTATCTCTGAAAAATAAGGACCTCGAACGCAATGTGATCGTTTCCGATACGTATTTCGAGTTCTTGCTTTCCGACGATGTTCTTTTTTGGCCAATTCGTGTCATCTTCCCTGCAGAGTGATGAATACGACCATGAAGCACGAGGTGGATATGCGCTTACTTTGTGATCTCGCTTGACTCCACGATGCGCTTCAGCTCTTTGACCACCAGTGGCCCAACCCACACTAGAGACGTGATGAGTGGCGCAAGGAAACAAATCTGCTATTCACGCACTTTCTTTGCGAATAAGACTGTCGTTTCTGTAGTTCGAGTTGTTTGCATATCGCAAACGGCCATGCGAGTACTCGAATTCCAGGAATTCGTGTCCGTGCTTGCCTGAATGGCCAGTGCTACATACGATTACTCAGTTTCGATTGGAGCCCAACGACAGGGATACATACTAATATCTGGAGGAGATTAAATGGCGCATAGACTGCAAATCAGCGATACATACCTCAGGTAGAATGGGTCACTCTCGTGCGACATAGTGGGTGTTGTTGAAGAGTTTTTGAACGCGTTGCCTGACTAAAGAAGCAAGTACGGAATTTGCCGGCTCGACTCTCATTTCCTTGCAGTCGCGTCAACATGCTAGCTCGTTCGTCGGCGTCGTCGTGGACAGCGCTGACGAAATGGGTGCGGTCCACCCGCTCGCTGTATGTCTCTCTTTTTCCCGTCTCACCGAGCACGCCAAACCTTGACAGAGCCAGATCACCACGCACACCAAAGACGGACGGAAAGGATGAACCCGTCGTGCTGTCCGAGGCCGACGTTGCCTCCATGGTCATCCCCGGCCGGGCACTGTACCCCCCAACAACCATTCCCCGCACACACTCCATACCCGTCGCCGAGATCCATCTCCGCGCACACCATCACTACCCGCTGGATCTCTTTGCGCATTTCGCGGGGCATGCTGCGAGCGCGCTGGGCATCCCTGCAACGCGTCCTATACCACTTCCGACACAGCGGTCGATGTGGACCGTCCTTCGAGGTCCGTTCGTCCATAAAAAGAGCCAGGAAAACTTTGAACGACGGGTACATAAACGGGTCATCAAGGCATGGGACGCAGACCCGGTCGTCGTCGACAGGTGGGTGCGTTACCTGCGTAAACACCAGATGCCGGGTGTCGGTATCAGGGTCACGACGTGGGAGAGAGCGCCGTTGGGTGTTGGCAAACAGATATTTGAGCAGGCGATGGAGAAGATACGCCCAGACCCAGAGGAGATCAAGACGCTGGCGGACGAGATTGTGAAACAGGAAATGTCGGCGGCTAGCGAGGGAGAGCAGTTGCCTGCAGAAAAGGCATCAGTTCCATAGCAGTCGCTTCTCGTGATTCCATGGCATATCGCATGTATCGTCAATACTAATAGAACTAGCACTAGCAATGGGGTACTTGGTGTATAATATCGACGCGTGTGGGCAGATGGGTCTAGTCGGCTGCATCAGTGTCAATTGGATACGATCATCATCAAACGCACCACAACTGTCACTTTTCAAACTGATCCTTGACATACTGTCGAAGTATATTCATGACCTCGCGTTTCACTGCCGCAGGTATGCTAGCTGTACAAGCCATCATGTGAGGGCTATCATCAGTTTCTATCCGTACTTACATTGTGCGGGAGCTGACACCTCCTCCAATATCGCACGGAAGGACAGCGCATCCATCGACCGTGCGCGTTCTGCTCCTTCATCATCGTGCCGCATCCAAGGTGAGGCAGGCATACCTTTTGCACGATGACGCATCTCGTCCACCCACCCGTACTCCGAGAGCTTGGACGAGAGGAGACGGAGAATTCTGTGATCGAACGACCTTGGAATCTAATGGGTCGGGAGATGGTAGAACGCACCTGTCCCATTCTCCGCTCTCGACCATTCGACGGTGAATTTGGGTATAGAATTCGTCTGTGTCAGACATTGATCAACGATTCGGAGGTGGCACTGCCTTACACTGATCGGTTAACACGAATATTCATGCCAGGACCAGCGATCAGACAAGTGGTGTACACATTTACACATTCCTCAAAAGACCACAACAAACATACATGCATCACCGTCCGATCTTCGAACAGAAAACGAAAATGAAAACATACATCCGTACAACACTAGAAGAAAAGGTTCACAAAATATTAGGTGACAGTGTCCACGCGGTGAACGAAAGAGAGGTCAGCAATGCGATGCGGGGCGAGAACGAAACGAATCAAGTTAACGGAAAAGTAAAGGCTCGAATCCCACAATCAGAGCGCTTGTTGAGCACGGCGGTAAATCTCGTCTTCCAGAAAAAAGTCGTCGTCTCCATCTATATGAGTGCCTTGATGGCACCCAGCAGCGTGTTTCCACCTGTGCAACTGAGTTCGCGGCCATTGCAATGATCTTTTGGTACGTACCAGTAGAGCTCTTTCACCTACAGCACGCTCAGTCAAATGACCGTTCCGACTGACCATATTTATGATGATTTACCTTGATGTCTATATTCTTGATACTTTCCACGGGGATCCATTTCTTACATTTGTGACATTTTCCTTCCTGTATCTCTGTGCGTTCGCCCTTCGTCGCATTTATACGAGAAATCGTGCGAAAAGCAATCGGGGGAGAGAAAGGACGCCCGGAAACAGACGAAACGCCTTGGAAAGGTATCGTAAAGTCTGCGCAGGTGTCAGTCTGGACACGTACCATGGGCGTACTGCAGATGATAACTAGGTGTACTCTTAGTTAGTATCTTCTGCCAAATAAAATCAAGACACTGTCAGAGGTGTAATGTCAGCCGACGAGATGAATGTGTCATCAGAAACGTGCCACTTGTATGCAGAAAACTTCATCGCGAGCCAGACAGCTTCTCCCGTGCCCCCGCGAGAAGGATTCTCGATGCAGATGGGGCAAAGGCCAACCTTTGCAGCTCCACACCCCCTGACAAATCGTGGCGTATACAAATCTAGTGCATCCCGCGGTTCGTTGTAGGTCCCCGCTGGGCGTCTAGAATTATCTGAAAGCAAAGGAAATCTGAAAGACATCGGGCCATCAACGCTCCCAAAACTAGCTATCAGTGAGCAGAACGAACTTTCCGTCAGCTGACCGCAAGTAAGAGCTGACTGGGAAGCGCAGGTAGAGGAGAGCAAACTGTGAATGGTAAGGTACATTAGTAGGAAGATTTCGCCGGGTCAACGTCCCGAGAGAGGAACTGGAGATGGAGGAAGATGGCTCAGAGGCTTCGAGGGATCGCTGTTTCTTGCGCCTGCTCGGTATCTCGTCGCCATCGCGGCTTTGTGAGTTTCGCTTCCGCTTGTGTCCGGTGCCCTTCGCAGGCCGGTAGTCCGAGTAACAGGAGCAAGAGCTTTCAGTTGACGGGCTAGTGACGGGCTCTCTTTCAGAGTTAGCGAGATGATAGGTATATTGAACGTTCGATCGCTTTGAACGGTCCACAATTGGAGAGGTGGGTGGAGAGCTACTTCGTGGATCAGGTCTGCGTTCGAAATCATCGGAAGATGAAAGTGAAGTGAGATCCGAAAGATCTGACAGAGGTGATGAACGATCTTGGGATGAAAAGGTTGAGTTATTGTCCATTTTGCATGATTCATCCGCGGCTGCGGATATGAACCTGTCGATCAAGGAAACCCGTCCTACGGCATCCTGGGAATCTTGGGTTGTTGGGGCACGGTAAAGCTTGAAAGGTGACCCTAAAACGCCAGCGTTCGAGGAAGCTGTTGGAGAGAGGGAAGATGAAGAGTAGGTAGTTCGGAGGACTGGGGAAATTTGGGTGTTGACATTCCATTCCCGAGAAAATTCGCCGACGAATTGCCGTTCGAAAGGGGTGCTTCCGGACCCTTGAGAAGGCGGTGATATTTCCGGAAAAACCAACGAGGGGGTTTGTGAAACTGGTAGAGGACTCGGGGAAAAGACCATTTGCATGTTTGCCATGGACAATGGAGTTGAGGGTCCAACGAACGAACGTGGCGTATTCGGAATAGGCGGGCGCTCACCCCGGATGGCGGACCAGCGCGGTCGTACTCGATCGGGAGTAGATGATATCGGAAGGCATGCCATAGAGTCCTGAGAAAGCGAAGCCTGATAGAATATATAGTTGTCCCTGTAAAAGCGTAGATTGTCGGCCAGGCCGCCGCAAAAAATATCGGTAGACTTTGGAATCATATGCACTAATCGCAGTAGATCAGCGGACAGGGCGTTTACTACGTCTGCGCTTACCTGTCAGGAGCACGTCAAGATCAGCGTGCAAGCCAAGATCAAAAGAAAATTATCGACAGCTTCACGGGGATTGAATATTTAGATCTCCGATGAATTCGGCAAGAAATGCCGAACTACCATTTGGTGTTCCCAAACCACCACTCGGCAGCTGCCATGATTCTGCTCAACTTGCTCGCGTCCACTGTCCTCCTTGTGGCCTCTATTCCACAGGTTACGGCCTCTGCTTTGACGACGGTTCTTGCACCAAACGAACGCCTTTGTTTTTATGCCGACGTAGACAAGGAGGGAGAGAAGATCGGGGCGAGTCCTCTTGTTTGGAACAAGCTTTAATACTGACCGATGTCTCTAGTTTTACTTTGCTGTACGTTCAAACTTGTGCAAGTGGAGCAGAGTTTTATGACTGCCGCCCCAGGTTCAAGCAGGAGGTTCCTTCGACATTGACTTTGATATCAAGGACCCCAACGAGAAGCTACTTCTTGATGGACAACGCGAGCGTTCAGGAGACTACGTCTTGACTGCGAATACTGTCGGAGAATATGCCTTTTGTTTTGAAAACGACATGTCCACGTTGACGGACAAGTTGCTCGATTTTGACATCATGGTCGAGAGCGAACCACGGAGAGAAGTTGCAGCCAAAGCTGGCCAAGTCTCGGATCATACCAGTCCCATTGAGGAAAGTATCTACCGACTTAACAGCATGCTCATGAAGATCAAGCGCACCCAAAGATAGCAAGTATTCTGTCTTTTTATGCTGAGATGACTTCTTATGTGGCGCTAGCTTCCACACACGAGAGACACGAGGTTTCTCTCTGGTCAGATCTACTCAAAAGTAAGCATGGCATCAGCGTCATCTTCTGTGTTGCACTCATCACATCCAGTCGTCTTTTCTGGTATACCGTATGCGAATGTTTGGCTGTCATTGGAATGGCAGTGTATGTAGTCCCGTACACAGTCAACCCGGCAATGTCTAACCATGGAACAGGTTACAGGTATATGTTCTGCAGACATTCTTTACAAAGACGGGTCGTCGGTACAAAGTATAAGATACTGGACTTGGCCGTATTTCACACATCTTTAGTTTACAGACCCTTTATGCAGGAATGAATGGCATCTGCAGACTAATGGCCACAGTGGTGTTGGTGAGGTGAGGTCGATGTCGGGATTGGGGTTGATTCAAAAGACAGCACCCGCCAATTATTCTATTCTAGCGAGTTGAGCAACATACATTGTGTGGCGGTGATTCTTAGTCAGCAAACCTAATTACCTTAATCAGGCTCAAGTCTGAACGCGTTGCTTCCCTCATTCGAAACATGCTGATCAAAGTCAAGGTGGACATTTCAACAAGACCCGTCTTTGTTTCAATGCTGATATTTCTCTGCCCAGACGCTGACTGGCAAAGAGGTGAGTCTACTCAACACTGTCGCACCCTATCTCAAGTGGCGTCCAGATTGAACTCGACATCGATCCAGAGGACAAGGTGAGTCCCGAGGATATGGTTCTTAGATCTTTATTTATATCTCCACTCTTCAGATCACTCGGATCAAAGAGAAGGTGGAAGAGCAGTCGGGTGTACCACCACAGCAACAAAGGCTGATCTTTGGTGGGAGGCAGATGTGAGGCTTGTTCCAATCTAACCGCGTCGCTCGCCAAACATCTGTGTAGGCCAGACGACAAATGTGCCAAGGATTTCAATATCACAGCTGGATCAGTCCTCCACCTCGTCCTCGCCCTGCGTGGCGGATTCTGAGCACGTGTTGCTTGCATGAACGTCACATTGGGATCATAGAAGCAACTGCAAGTCGTCAAATGCTGTGCGTGCTAGACATGTCCCATCTTTATACTTTCCTGCAACTCCCAACAATATTATCCGAGCATGCACATTCCCTGTCACTCAGGTGTCTCTTGTCAGGCTGGAACCTTTGCAGTACCGTGCGTAGCACTGTCATCGCATGATTGAGTGATCATCAGGAATGAACTACATAATATATGGGCAAGAGAGGGTGAACACGCAAGGACATGCAGGACGCTGACGACATGGCTGCGGGATACGCTGAGTGGGGGTGTTCCCCCGCAGGCAAGCGTGAGGGTTGATCATCGTCGACTCATTGAGGTGCTGTGCAAGAGTCGGGGATGGAGGCGGCGAGACGAAGAGTCGAGGAAGTGGTAGGTGCGCCGCAGTGAGAATCGGAAAAGAATGGATGGGGTTCCTGTCTCATCTTGACCTCCACTTGCAACAATAGTCACCCGTACAATGAGCGTACAGTATCAGGACACTATCACTCCCCACAGCCAACAAACATATGCAACAAGAATATACCCAAAGGAATCCGTGCTCGATACCAAGCTCCAGAATGCGGCTCTTGCCCAAGCAGCTTGGAAGAAGCGCACTCTCAAGGAGCGCATCGAGATCGGACACAAGTTCGTGGTATGTACCAAGGATATCTCACATATCATCCACTGCATACTTTTGTTCGCAGTCGGCGTTCAAGAATATCAGTGATGACGAGCGGAACGCCCTTCACCTAGAACTCACCATGCAGATGGGTCGGTACGCTCGTTCCACGAGTCATGACTCGGCAATCTAACTGATTCTAATCTGCTCAAGACCTGTGGGCCAGGTCGCCGGGGAGATCAGAGGGTTCTTATCCCGCGCGGAATATATGCTCTCCATCGCAGCGACCTCCTTGTCAGATGTATCCCTCGAGGACACCGATGCCCCCGGATTCAAACGGTACATTAAACGTGAGCCTCTCGGTGTCGTCTTCGTGATCGCGCCCTGGAAGTTAGTTCCCATCTATTTTCTTGTCCGCCTGCGCTCTGATTTCACCGACTGAATCATAGCTATCCCTATCTCGTGACCATCAATTCCGTCCTCCCTGCCATCGTGGCCGGGAACGCAGTCCTACTCAAGCCCTCCCCGCAAGCGCCCCTCGTTGGAGAACGCTTTGTAAAGGCACTTCACGAGGCTGGCGTGCCCGAGGATATTGCCCAAGTTGTGCATCTATCACCCCAGCTCGCCTCGTATGTCGTCCAACACAAGTTGGTGGACTTTGTCTCGTTCACTGGGAGCGTCGCTACGGGCAAAGCTGTGGATCGTGCGGCCGCTACGGCGACGGGGTTCAAGGGTGTCGCGCTCGAGGTACCGTTGAATTGTTCTGTGGCCCCTGCTATCGTTAACTTGGAGACAGCTCGGAGGAAAGGACCCTGCGTACGTCCGCCCGGATGCAAACCTAGAGTACACCGTCGCAGAACTCGTTGATGGTCGGCTTTGACATGTTGGGCTGAATTTCTTGACTGAGCTTTTCTCTCCAAGGTGCCATGTTCAACTCGGGCCAGAGTTGTTGCGCTGTCGAGGCAAGTGGGTGTCTCCAAGGTTCCCTGCCTATCTTGTTCACTTTCCAAAGCGCATATATGTGCATGAAGCCGTGTACGACGAATTTGTAGAACAATATGTTGACCTGGTGAAGGTGAATAATTCTTCCGTCGCTGGAATTAGCGGAACTTAGTTGTGCGCTGACAGAAATATAACTTGGGAGACCCCACCAAAGCAGAGACTACCCTTGGACCCGTCATAAGTATCGCAAGTGCGAAGAAGATCCGCAAACAGGTCGCAGATGCAGGTGGGACGATTCTCGGTTTATGTGCCCCACGTTGAGCTCATGGGAGGACCTAGTCGAGACTGGTGCTAAACCTCTCATCCCCGAAAGCCTATTTCCGACCGCTCAGCCGTGAGTCTTCCGGCATACAATTATTGGTCACCAGACTTACGGATGAATAGTGAGAGTGCGTATGTTGCGCCACAGGTCTTAGTCAATGTCAATCATAGTGAGTCTACTGGTCCACACGTGTGCAATTGCTGATGATGTTGGGTCTAGCCATGGAGGTTATGACGGTAGGGAAATCGGATTGAACCCAAGGAGATCGCTAAAGAGCTGCGCAGGAAGAAACATTTGGGCCCGTTGTTGGGATTCAAAAGGCTAGTCGACTCTTTCCACCGCTCGCAGGGCATTGAAACAGTATATAAACAGGTCTCTTCTGACGATGAGGCCATTCGCCTCATGAACGACTCTAAGTTTGGGCTGACTGCCTCCGTATGGACAAACGCACAAGAGAATACTGATTCAGAGACGGCATTTTTGCGCATCGTTGACGAGCTGCAAACT
>JBBPMS010000081.1:12183-35439 GCA_038090435.1 Phylloporus scabripes | reverse complement strand
CTGACGATGAGGCCATTCGCCTCATGAACGACTCTAAGTTTGGGCTGACTGCCTCCGTATGGACAAACGCACAAGAGAATACTGATTCAGAGACGGCATTTTTGCGCATCGTTGACGAGCTGCAAACTGGAACGGTATTTTTGAACAGGTGTGTCCTTGCCAGTGATGCTGGCCGCCCTCTCATTCGAGCTGGAAAGATGCGATTTTCTCGACCCTGCGCTCTCGTGGACTTGCGTCAAGGACAGCGGTCGTGGGGTCAGCCTGAGCAAGTTTGGTGCGTGATTTCTCCTATGTCTGATAATCGACTCGCTTCATTTTCTTGCAGGTTATGACCAGCTGACTCGCGCGAAATCCGTGCACATGAAGATCAAGACGACTTGACAATGGACTACACATTGTTGTACGGAGAACAAATACTTTTGCTCACTGTCTGTAAATATCTGTTTGACAAATCAGCTGGTTGTTCGTGGATCGATATGAACACAAAAAATGATCAGGACCCTCGAGCGTATATAGAGGGCCAGGGTAATGTTCCTCAAAGAGCAGACGCACTCGGTCTGGTGCACAGCAAAAAAATCATCACGAAAAGCGATTTGAATCGGAAAACTTGCCTAACTGTCATTGTCAATGTGAAGTGGAGGTTGGTTAGGAAGAAAAGTTTTAACGCTCCGACTATAATACTCCGACTGAACTCTAAGCTCGATGCCGAGGCATGCCGAACTAGGCCTTCTCAAGCAGAGCGACGAATAGATTGTCCATGGCACAGTCGTAGAACAAGGATCTTCCTATCCTACAAGTTACATAAAGGTCGCAATCAAGAGAGAAATGAAAAGTTAGGCAGGTGAAAGAATGAACGGCACTGTTGACATGTGCGAGGAACATAAACTAGACGATTGTACGCATATAAAGGTGTTGGATATGCATCTCATGTGTTTCGCGCCTGAGGGAGTCCTTCAGTGATCCCGGGACTTTCTAGAGTAAATGTAAGACGGTGACATCGGGATATAAATGAAGTGTAGATACCTGTATTCACCCTCAGCGGCGACGCTCAGATCCTCTATCTCGCCCTGTGCGGACGAAAGCGCCTCAGCGGCAGAGGCAAAGTAGACCAGCTGGCCAGGCGTCAACAGCCTGAAAGGATCTGATAATAACAGTTACTTACTTGCGCTTTAATGAGTTCGTTCAAGTTCTTGATGGGCTCCGGCTAATGGAACGTTGACTCTAGGCTCAAAGGAAACGCAGAGTGAACACGCACGTTTTCAAGAACCGTCTTCATGAGCGTGATCGCGACCTCGGTCTTCTGAACAAGGTCGTCCTCCGCGTTCTCAATGTCGAGCCTCGCCTGCTCTTGCCTAGCGGGGCTAGCACTCTTCAGCCTACAAGCACCCTCTCAGTCAGTGCACCGATCAACGTACGTGAGCCTCACGATTGCTTGGCCGCGTCGAGTTCAAGCCTGCTTGCACGTACGGCCTGACGGGCCTTCATAGCGACGCTGATCGAGGTCGACAGCGTCGTCTGCCACGGCTGGAGATGTCGCCCGTAAATCGCGTCGTCCTGCTGGACACGCGCCTCGGAGATGGTCTCCCAAGCACTTGCATATGCCCCGAGCGCCCTGCCGAGTTTGTCGTCGTTGCCACCCGGGGCGTCGTGCAGAGCTGTGGCGGCATTGGTCGCGGCACGGCCGAGCGCGTGGGGAAGCGTCTTGTGCTGCGCTTCGACGGGTGCGACGGGGTTTGGCGTGGGCAGATTCGTCCCCTTCAGGTTGGTCGCTGCAAAGTTCGTGATGCCGTGTCCGATGGTGGTGGACACCTCGGCGATGGACTCCTGGATCTGGTTGGGGTAGTCATAGGACTCGGACTCGTACACCTTGGTGATCCTGTGTAGGGGTCAGGCATGGGCGGCTGTCTCGTTGTGATGCTACTGACTTGAACAGGATGAGGTGTGCCTGGCGCAGCGCGTCGACGCGGGCCTCGAGGTCTTTGTATTCTGCAAAGACGGTGAGGAATACGGGCGTCGTTGGGAAAGACACCGACCTTGGGGCAGCTCGGTGATGTCTTCAGGCGCAATTTGGCCCAGGCGTTCTCGAGTCGCCTGCACGCTCGAGTTGAAGCCCTTTGCGAACTTGTTGGCCGACTGGCTGAGGTTCAGATTAGCGAAACCGGATTGAAGTTTGTTCCAGCTGTCCATTGTCGATGGCTAGTTGCTCGTTGTTGGATCGCGGACGGCGCTGCGGTTGGTGGTTGTCCGCTGGAGGCTGTCCGGGGTTAGGCGGTGCCACCAGTCCGACTCGCGCGTACGCGTATGCGTCCAAGCTCAAGATCACTTGTACACCACATCGACGACGGCGACGATGGACACCGTGCACAGACCGTCTGCATTCAGTTTCTCAAACTCAGTACGGTGAGCTCGTTCACGATGTGGCGATATCAATGTACGATATCTCTCGACAGCAATCACTTTCTAGAACAACAAGGGCTGCCGCTGCCCAAGGCAACGAGCACTGGTACGACCATCGTGGGCACTCTGTTCAAGGACGGTATCGTGCTGGGTGCAGACACGCGCGCAACAGAAGGCCCGATCGTCGCAGACAAGAACTGCGAAAAGGTGCGTCGTCGCATTACCCACCGTCCCCAGCATCCCGAGCGTCACACCAGATACACTACATCTCAGAGTCTATTCGATGCTGCGGTGCGGGGACGGCTGCAGACACGGAATTCGTCACCGCGATGATCTCGTCCAACATTGAGCTGCACGCGCTCTCGACGGGGCGCAAGCCGCGCGTCGTCACCGCGATGACGATGCTCAAGCAACATCTCTACAAGTGCGTCCTGATCACTTACTGCATGCAGATGCTGAACCGTATCTAGATATCAAGGACACATTGGCGCCGCACTCGTCCTCGGCGGTGTGGACGCTACCGGTCCACAGCTTTATACGGTCCATCCCCATGGTTCGACGGATAAGCTGCCCTATGTGACGATGGGATCGGGAAGCCTCGCAGCCATGGCCGTCTTTGAGAGCGCTTGGAAACCCGACATGACGGTAATCTGGCTGCCACTTTTCGGATGTCTAGCGGACTGACGTCTCCCTCAGCGAGAGGAAGCGGTGCGGCTGGTGACGGCCGCCATATCGGCTGGTATCTTCAACGATCTCGGCTCGGGTTCGAACGTCGATGTATGCGTCGTCACGCCAACTGGTACAGAGATGCTGCGCAACTTTGTCAAGCCCAACGAGCGTGTCGAAAAAGAGCGCAAATATACGTTTAGACGGGGAACCACGGCATGGAAGACGGAGACCATTAAAGATCTGATTGTCAGCGAGCAGATCACGCCCGTCGCAGGCGAGGCGATGGATGTCAGCTAGGCAGACGTCGAGTTGTGTGCTAATCATTAATGTCACCTTGTTCACTCAAACTCAAACTATCTACATTGTGGCTTCAGAATCCCCCGAATTGGATTGTGGGACCGTACAAGTTCAACGTGGACTTGGCAGGTTTCATTTATTCGCAACATGCGCTGATTACCTAGCGATGCTACCTTCTACTTGTGTTTATACCACTGGTCAGGCATCCCAAATGCATGTCTACTAATCAGCCTCCGTTACCAGACACGTACCTGCTCCACCCGCGCGTTTCGAATATGGTAATCATTGGGATCACCTTGCCGTTGAACCAAAACCGCAATCCCTGTCGAATAACCCAGCCAGCTCGGTGAGCTGTAATTTGTGATTGTGCTTCCCCTCTTCGTCAAAATCCAAAAGACACGGAGATGCTGCTGCCTTTCTCGTCAGAGATGTTTGATCAGATATGATGAATAGTACCAGGGGCATCGAAAGAGCGGGACACAGGACAACGCGTTCCATCATGCGGCTCGCAGCAACCCACGCCATCAGTTCCGAGGGATTGTGCCCTGGAACATTATCGATCATGCAAATTCAAATCTGATCATGGACTTTCCAATTCGGTTGTCCTCCATCTCCAACGAAGGTAATGCTTCACAAGTTGAAACTGCAATTGCATCCGCAACTGATTCTCTCGATTGCATCCAAGTTTGACATGCGTCATTAGGCATCAAAAAGAAATGAGCGATACACAGGGTTTGTCCAAGCAAAGGTAATATGCTGACCAACTAGAAGATTGTTACAATGTACTCATCAACAAGCAGGCGCAGGCGGTGGCGGCGGCAGAGTAGCGATTGCATTCATGTTTGCGATGTTTGCGTTGATAGCATTCATGTTCGCGATATTTGCATTGATAGCATTCATGCGTGCTATGTTTGCGTTGGTAACGCTGGCCTCGTTTTGCCTGCGCTCGATTTCCTGGCACTTGCACTCGGCGTAGACAAACGTGAGGATGATAAAATCCAATATCGAGACCACGCTTGAAGAGACCTCAAGATAAGCCGGATGGATTGGCTTCAAAGCGCCCAGATTCTTCTTGTGGAACCGGACGAGTTCCAGATTGCCCCCGGCGGGTTTCATCTATTCGCAACGTCTGAAATCACCACTCATCTGAATCCCAAATGGACGTACCCAGCAGCGTGATGATATCTTCCACTTGTATGTACGTTGGTTAGGACCCACAAAGTAGAGACCACTGGCGTCTGTCAGCATTGCCTGATGTCTGCCACGGACACACGTACCTGCTCCACGCGCGCCTCTGGAACATGGCATTCACTGGTATCACTCTGCTCTCGAACCGAAACAAGCCCCCGTTGGACGACCGCGACCACTCGATACTGCCCATCGTCTCCCCTTGGCCATCTCCGCTGTACTTTGTGATTGTGGTCACGTTTTCCCTAGAGGGCGTGGAGACATTGTAGAGCACGTTGCCCTGCTGGTCAGAGATGTCTGTGTTCAAGTGGTCAGATGTGCTGAATACGAGGCGCATGGAGGTGGTGGGTGGTGAAATGCTCTCTGTTAGAATGGTCCAGTTATAAGGCCCAAGAACTCCGCCTGGAACTGGTTCGCCACAGCAGTCAACGTACTCTGACCTTTCCAACCCGATTCGGTCTAAAGTAGAGCAGTGCTTTTGCTAGATCAGGATTCAGCTGACCCTACTCGAATTATCGATGTGACTTACCTCGGACCACAGGCGAGGCGGTGGTCTCATTACCGATTGATGCCCACTCTGTCCATGGCACAAACGCATGAGAACCCCAAAGGAATGTACAAAATATCTATACTTACAAATACCGCAACAAGATGCAGTCGAATGTCGAACACATGCACAGCGAGAATAGTGCCAAAGAAAATCAATGTCCTAGTTCAGCGCCAAGCTGGGTGCAGAAAGCACGACCGCGACCAACACTAGTAAAGCCCCTTCAGTCATCTACGTGTCAGAAAACAATGCTCACCCCAATTTTGCCCCTTGAGAGTTCCCAAGGCCATCAAGCGGGTCTTCCGGTTGCCTTTCGAGTTCATTACATGATTAATGTTCCGCATTCCGCGGCCACGCATCACCAACGCTGTGGTTCTGGTACATCTTGGTGAAGCACTTCGGACCGGAGACGTCCCGCGGTGCTGGGGCTTCAAGTACTTTGGCGGAACAGTGATGCATCAAACGGCGAGCGAAAAGGGTGCTTGGAAAAGGATCCACAGAGGCTTTTTCAAAACACATGAGTCTACCGCGTGGATTGATATGACAAGGTTAAGTTCAAGAAAACGCGGACGCACCTCTGGTCCGCGTTCGGCCCCGACACCATCGGCCAGGCCATAGTTCAAAAAGATGCAAAATGGCGAGCGTATGCAGGCGGGCATGGGGACGCGAGCTCGACTGTGGGAAAGTATCTCACTGGTGAGGCGAACGATGTTAATGAGCCCAACCAAAGTGTAGGTAGCACTGTATAACAGGCAAGCGGTAGCAGAACATAGCGAGCTACTTTGAGCATCTGTGGAGGAAAGATTCCTTGATTTGTCTCAGAGGTGAGCCTGGCCGGATAGCAACAGTGCATGCAACCTTTCGCGACTCTCCATTTGAATGAGCTTGAATACGGGTTCCATGCTGTATACACAGGTGGTAATTAGCACAAGTACGTACTTTGTCCACAGAAATACAGCGTCGTCATTATCCCACATGCCCATAGGTAGGTCATCACGCGAGTTCGAGATATCTCTCCACTAGATGACAATCAGAGCAATCACATCATGCAGGACATTGCTCTCACCCTCCCAGATGGTCACCGCTTGGTTCCACAGTTGTACTTCATGTTCTCTCGTCCCGCCATAGTGCTCGACAAAGTCATCGCCAAAAACTTCGCGAGCAATGCTCCCTTGTCTCATCATCCTTGTAGTTGCTGCTTCCAGTGAGTTTGGCAGCATGACCACCTAGTTGATTTATGTTAGGACAACGAATCACTAGGTCAATAACCGATGGACGCTTGCCTCTTTCCTGGAGGCTTCGCTCTGCAAAGCGCTCACAGGCGGTACTGTCAATTTCATTTGTCTTTCGATACCTCTCAAGCCCAATCTGAAGATAGCACTGAGAGCAAAATATGGGTTCATGTCAGCTCCTGGCACTCGGATCTCAAATCTCGTTGCCGCTGGTGGGACTGCAGGGGGCGATAGGATGCGAACTGAACAACCTCGCGCGTCGTAACCATATGTCACGGCGTTTGGGGCCCAAAATGCCTCTCCTCCAGCGAGCCGCTTATATCCATTAATGGTGGGGACAAGCTGCAATGTTTATTAAACATTGCCCAGACTCATAGGACTAGCTCACCATTGGCATCACTGGGAATAATATGTTACATTTGTTAGCCAGAACATTGAACCTCAAGCTTACCATCTGATAGTCCATCTAGTAATCCTGCCAGGAATTGCTCTCCACGAAGCGAAATGAATTTGGTATCCTCGAATGCAGCATCCGGGCGCCCGTTAGGAGAGTCAGGGTCTAAATATGCGAATATATTTGAACCGGATAAATCTTGCAGCGAAACATGAGTATGCCTTCAAAGTTATAAACTTGTCTGTCTGTAGTATGTACCAGGTGGATGGCTCACCCGCTACATCCAGGCAACTAACTATATGTCAGTTCCAAGAGATTGTAAGCACTGCGGTAAACCACGTACATTTCCCCAAGGCTTCGCCATAAAACTGGGTATAATACCATGCTTCATCCCAATGCTCTTGGCAAGGAATTTGAATAGTAGAGCATTATCGGCCATACGCGAAGCTGAAGCATAGGCTAATGCAGTCTCTAGCACCCCTGGGCCAGTTTCCGTGTCTGCACTGTGTGAGCATCTAACGTTACCGTCGAAACTGCACTACTACTTACGATGTCCTTCGATCTCTATCTGGAACCTAATGCTTTCATCAAACAGTTCGTTGAAGAACACTTGATTCAGCTGGGTGCGGAGAAGGGAATATCCATGCACTTTTGATCATCACTATTGGTCAAAGCACGGAAAAGAGCCGACTAACTTCCAGGTGTGAGTGGTTGAAGGTCAGAAAACTTCTTCTGCGCAACAGATTCTGCCGTCTCTGCGACGCCATGTTAACATAGTGCAATTTGCTCAAGAGATGAGTACCCTTAAAGTTGAAATACTACCGTGCATACATAAGCACAAAACCTTTGCATTCATGGTAAAACCCACCTCGTATTCGACGCCCGCTATACATTCGAAAGCCATGTTCTCTGCATGCTTGCACGTTGAACGGATGACACTACGAGGATCTGCACATAAGGGCTGCAACGAGACCGGGTCTAGAAAGGAGACAAGAAAGAAAGGGACGTGGTTCTCCCATGGAATCCTACGGCAGGTTGTGAGATCTACTTGGGCCACAACATCCCGGTACCCATTTTCTCGGTTAGAGATTGCGAGTTCGCGTGTATACACTGCATCGTGAATGTCCCAGCCACTAAGGGCGGTCAACGCGTGCCTCAATCACAAAACTGATGGAGGAATGACTGACAAGATGACACTGCAAAACCCAAATCCGCCCGAGGATACGGCACTCAGGAACTTCGACTTCGACTGGGGGCTCACTGAGCCGATAAAAGCGATTGACCTCGATTGTGCTCACCATATATTTCCCCCTCAAAACACCGTCCACTAAGCCAATATGTTAAGGATCTCGGTATGCGCAGAAACTAGCTGATGCAAATCACCATCAATCCCTGTGTGATGTGATAAGACTACGATGGTTCAGACCATGGCTGCAACTGACCCGCTACTTTGACCTTGGTATCATGTTGTAAGAAGACTTGAAGATCCTCGAGTGATTTAAGGCCAACATTTGTGTTCGTGGTGCTGCCAGACATCGGAATTCGATCGGTCGTGTGAGTAACTAACGAAGGTCCACCGTGACAACTCCATATGCAGAGTACCAGATGGGGTCACAAAACTCTCAATGTCAATCCCCGCACAAGTCTCTTGTGTCGAACACCGACAGCTTCTCGTTGGCTACTGCAGTACTGACGGTTGGGGTACGTGGATATCGCGTTTATGAGTTGGGTGCACCTCAAAGCAACAAAAGGCTTGCCAGGTCCAATCGCTTCCATGACCAAGTCTGGATCTACCTCAGCTTTGGGTCACATCTGGATGACAGGTGCGGCACATGACAGGTGTACCTGCTGGGATTGATGCACGGTAATCAAACTACCGAGGTGAAGGTTTCTGTTTCTCCTTTGCCTCGAGGTCCGCTATGCGGCGAATCACTTTCCCTCTTCAGCTACCCCAGATACTTCTTGTTTGCAACACGTTCGCCAAATAATGAAAGTATGCGATCTATCGGGGAGCGGGAGGTAAGTGTTAGTATCAACCTGGATCATCGACAGAGCTATGGTGAATTTGAAGAAATGTACACATCAGTGCATCCGTTGTGGGCCAGACGCCAGAAAACGTCTCCCCCTTAGAGTGCTTGACGAGGGAAGCAAGTACTGATGATCTGACCCGTATACGTTTCTAGACGACAACCAGGTTAGAAAGCCTATGCCAAATCGCCGTCCATCATATTCCAACCAGATTCCAAAGCACCATCCCCAACTGACCGCATAGGTTACCGCGAACTGTGTGTAGATGGAACTTGCCGTCCTCTGGTCCGCTCTGTCGATATGCACTTGGTTTTCGGCGAATCTGACCGCTTGAACGCGGACACCCCTGACGAGCAAGGCAATATTCTCTACTGCATCACCATGCCATCTGCATTTTGGATCCGGGAGGTGACCACAATCAGAATGTACGGCACAGATGACCAAGAACCTCGTCCACAGGAGATGACGGGCATAGTCGAGTGGCTGTGAACACAGTGCATAAAGCAGATTACTAGTCTACCCTGCCGAGACCGTGAACGGTGGGGTTGTCTCGGTGACATTTAGTTGCGTTCTGGACTAACTCCACGTCGAAACTGACTGACACTCTCTGGACGCATACGTCAGTATCGATTCACCCTGGAAGGCAGTATCAGCTACATAGACAAAAACCATCTAAATGATCTGTCTCGAGCTGGCATCCGAACGTCCCGTTTGCTTGACTCGTGTGCGAGACCCATTTCCGAGGGCCTTAAAAGTTGAAGTGCGATCGCGCCCGATGAGCCGCAGCAGACGATTATCTTGTCTCCAAGTTTGAAATAAGTCACTATGCATAGGGAACGAATCATATACTAGCTTTCCCGCGCAAAAGGCTGTTATATTCATCAACAGCTCGCAGCAGCAGCGCTAGCAGCACTTGCACTGGCTGCAGCACCAGCCGTGCTTCGCGAGTGCTCGAGTTCCTGATGCTTCCACTCGGCATAGACAAACGTGAGGATGATGAAATCCAACATCGAGACCACGTCTGGAGATATGTCGAGATAAGGTGAATGCGCTGGCTTCACAATACCCATATTCTTCCTATGGAACCGGACGAGCTCCACATTGGACTCGGCGGATTTCATCTGCTGACATCAGCCCTCATCAAGCACCGTAAAACGGGACGTACCAAGCAGCGCGGATAGATCTTCCACTTGTACTTCTGCAGGTCAGGACCTACAAAGTAGAGACCACTTTTTATTCATCAGTATCGCCCGAACATCTGCAATGGACACATGTACCTGCTCCACATATGCTGTTGGAACATGGCTTTCGCTGGTATAACCTTGCCGTCGAACCGAAACGAGCCCCCGTCCAACAACCGCGGCCACTCGATGATGCCCATTTCCCCTTGGCCATCTCCGCTGTACTTGCGGATCGTGGTCACGTTCTTGGAAAATATTTTAGAGGTTGTGGAGACGTTGTAGAGCACATTGCCTTGCTCGTCAGAGATGTTTGTGTTCAAGTGGTCAGAACTGCTGAATATGAGATGCATGTCAACAGAAGGAGATGATGGGTAACGAATTGCCATTCTCCGTCAGGGCAATCTAGAAATAAGGCCCCAGAGCTCTACCTGGAGATTATAAATCGGTGTACTCGCCTTTATCCGGCTTGGCGCAAAGCAGGGCGATGCTCTACTGGATCAGCTGGCACCGACATGGTATCATCGACGTGACTCACCATTGATCGGACCATCATTAGGGAGGCGATGATGGAAGCTGGGGTTCCTAGTTTCACCGCATTCTTGGTCACTGTCTGTCCATGCCATATATACATAAGAAAAATTATCGAATATACTTACGTGCTATAGAGTGAATCTGATGCTTCAGCCTGTCAAAAGGTGGAGCGCGGTATCTACGGCCCGTCGTCGACTGTGGGAAAGTATCGCACATCAGGGTTTCCAATAGGTACATATTTAGAGACAATCTTAATCTATTTTATGAACAGGAAAACCTCATCTCCCTCAACATTGTTTGACAAGTCAATTATAAATGATCTAGTTCAACAATTAAGTCAGGGTGGCTAACTTTCACTTTGTCTTAATGTGGATATTTCACTTGAGAACCTCTATTTTAATCAGACTTAGTCTACTTAGCTGTTTTGTTGTCTTAGCTGGTGCTTCTCTCAAGCCAAGAAGCTTCAAGATGTGGTTAAGTGAGTTGAGGTTTTCCTGGTGCATATAGAGCCATGCAGTGCTGCACAACACATACAGTAAACTTACTAATTTGCTGATCTGAGAGCAAGGAGAGGATTAGCACAGTCACTTCAAACTTGTGCAAAGGTTGAGCAGATCAAGCAAGGCTTCAAAGTTCAAAGAGGTTGTAGAAAGTTTTCATTAGTGTTGGAGAGAGGCAGAGGATGTTCCAAGAAAGCTTGAGAATGGCAATAAGCTTTTGATATCCCTGAAAAGGCCAGCTGGAAGATAGGAACATACACATTTACGACTGCCAGTCACTAGTCACTCCCCACCATCAATATCCTGAAAACCCTGAAAGACAAACACCAATGAGGGCAACCCACCCAGAGCATAGGGCAGGCAACAGATATTAAGTTCCAACTCGTATGTGTCCACCCCACTCAGTCTCAATCCATTCATGGCACATATGCATAAGATAAGGACCTAGAAATACGGTTGGATGTACGAGTTATCTATACAATGAATTCAACAAGATGCAAACGAATGTTGTACACATGCACAGCGAAGATAGATGCCAAAACGACTAGTGACCTAGTTCAGCGCTAAGTCGGGTGCAGGGGACACGACCGCCACCAGCACTGAGATATCTATATACAACCCCTTCAGACACACACGCCATAAAATTAAAGAAAGTTGGCTCACCGTCGATTTTACCGCCCTTGAAAGTCTTCCCTTGTTCCCTTGCTCGTCGTGCAAACGGTATCTCATCCTCCACATCCCCGTCATCATCCGTAGAGCTCTTTCCCCGCCTCTCCGACACGCGACGTGCCCGAGAACACAGAGCCTCACTCAACATTCCCGCGAGCGTCCGCCTCCCAAGCAGCCCTTTCCCCGTCCCCTCGTTCGCATCCTTGAGGAACGACCTCTTGAACCGAACGACCTCGTCGAGCACCTCCGAATCCCACAGGTTATCGCTCAGCCCATCGCTTGCTAAGATGAGAATATCATCCGCTTGCACAGGGAGCTCCAGGATCTGTGCATCACTCGGTCGAGCGGACGAGCTTGGGCCGAGCTGGACAGGCGTATTAAACGCCCACCACATCTCAGCGCTCCGCCACACAATGCACTCGTCCCGTACAAGCATACCCATGCAATCGCCCAAGTGCGCAATCTTGAGAACAGCATCATGCGTCAGGTTTGATGACGTTGGTAAATTGAACAACATTGGCCGATGGGGAGAAGACGTGGGAGGCGTTGGCGGACGCGAATGTTGAAGAACCGCGACTAGCGCTGTCGAGGATCCCGTCTTGAGCGGAATGGTCCTTGGCTGTGGAATGACGGTGGTCTCGGGGGGTGGTGAAGGGAGGGATGAGGCGATGGCATCACTGGATAGAGGCTGATCCTCATGGATGGAAAGGAGTGAAAATGGCTGCGTTAGAGGGTGAGACACAGCCGCCTCCTCAGTAACGACATGCGCTTTGATCGTCTTTTCATATGCGCGTTCCAGGATCATGAGGATGTCCAAGCCATCCTCAAGGTCTTCGAGCGAATCTTCCAGCTGCTCGTTGAGCTCATCAATGTCCGCATTCCACGGCCATGCATCATTGAGAGCCGTAGTCCCTGTACGTCTTGGTGAGGCACTTCGCACCGGAGATGCCTCGCGGTGCTGGGATACGCATGCACTAGCTTCAAGTGCTTCTGCGGAACAGTGATGCATCAAACGGCGAGCGAAAAGGGCACTGGGTGAAGGATCTTCGGAGGCACGTTTCGAAACACATGAATCTGCCACGTGGATTAGCATGGCAAGGTTAAGTTCAAGAAGCGTGGACGTGCCTCTGGTCCGCGACCATCCTCCGACGCCATCGGCCACGCCCATGGCATTTTCGCGGATGAAGTAGGCATCTTCGCCTACTTGTACAGCAAGACTGAGGTCTTCTGTCGGTGCGTCCTGAAAAAGACGCCCAGTGGATAGAGTGGAGCTTGCTATGCCTGATTTAACAGGCTTTTTGGCGTGTTTCGGAATTCCGTATGCGCCGACGTCCAGGTGGTAACGCACGTGGTGTTTCCTGACACGGGGATGAGAGTCGGACAAATCAGCAAGCGAGACGTTGGATGGGATCTGAAAGGATGAATACGGGAAGAACGCTGCAGACTGATGCGAAGCGGGTGTGACAGGAGATGAGGAATTCGGTTGTGGCGAAGTGAGTGCGAGGGAGAAAGGTGGTTGGCCGGATGTCTGGCCCTGGCCGTGCGGGGAGTTGTGCGAGTGTGGGCTCGTGGAACCCTCGCCTTCCGCTTTGACAGGCAAGCGCGATGTAGAGAGGATATGAGGGTTACCTGGGCGAGAGCTGGGAGGCGGGGGCGGGGGCGAGTCAAAGAAGGTGAGCGGCCCGGTGCTGGAGTTGGTTATGTACAGCGAGCGAGAAGATGGCGCCGAGTTCGAGCGAACTCTGGATATGCTAGAAGATGGCCGGGGCAGAGCGGTGCGAAACCGCTTCTGAATGGTCTTCATCGTCGGGCGCGGTGCGCTCATGGTATCGGTGGACTGCTGTCGTCGCTGTCGACAGCGGCGACGACGATGGTGGTGGAACGAAATAAAGATGAGAAGATTCAGTCACGACTTGGTCGGAAGGATCCGGAATCGTAAACTTAAAGCACTACCATTGTCCAGCTGACTCAGTGCCACCGGCAACCTTTCCCTTCAGCGCACCTTCTCCAGGCGTAAGTGCACAGACCCAGCACGCGACTGGGTTGGTGGGCAGTGAGACACTTCATCATCTAGGGTAATCTGCGGAATCCAGGGTTGATACCTCTCCACTTGTGAAACGACGAAGAGTGTCTGGATGAAATAATACCCTCCGGCGATGCAGTTTACTGGATTCCATTCTGTGACCGGGACCATTGGTGAACAATTCGGGGTCACATCTCGCAATGTTCTATACGTTTATGATAGGGTAACTCGGTCACCTTGGATCAGAGTCTAGCAGAGTCTCCTCGTCCTTGGGTCGAGCCTCCAGCTCTGTCCATGCAGACCCTACCCTGAGCAATGCTGTGTTTGCGTCTTGCAGACTGTACGCAACCCTGATTCTGAATGGCTTCGCTGTTCCCATAGCGCGCTTGCATTCACGTTGGATTGCACAGCTGTTTTCTCAAACCACCATCCTGAATCATGTCCCGTCGGGCCCCTTCCAAAGGCAAGTATATATTTCTATCTTTTGGCATGGAAAACGACATGACTGCCTCCAGGTCAACAGCCCCCGCGCCGAAATGAGCCTTACATTGATCAACCACGAAATGCCCTCGCTCACGATATACCAGGCCTCTCCTCCGAATGGTGACACAGCGCGAACTGCCAGTTTAAATCAGCGTGCAAGGGATTTCTACACTCGTTGCAAGCAGCTCGGGGGGATTGATGACCTCAATGAGGCCATTGCTCTAAACCGGGAGGCACTCTCACTTTGCCCACCTGGACGGCGTGATCGCTTATCGTGTCTTAATAATCTTGCAAATAATCTTCACGTCTGGCACAACCTACTTTGGGGAATTGATGACCTCAACGCGGCCCTTGTCCTCTTCTAGGAAGCGCTCTCACTTTGCCCACCTGGGCACCGTGATCGCTTATTGTCCTTGACCAAGTTTGCAAATAGTCTCTTTTCCCGGTACCATCTGCGGGGGAAAATTGGTGACCTCGACGTGGCCCTTGTTCTTGACCGGGAAATACCCTCACTTTGCCCACCTAGACACCCTCATCGCTCCCCGTCTTTGAACAATCTTGCAAATCGTCTCTCCTCTCAGCATCAGCAGCTTGGGAATGATGATCTCAAAGAGGTCATTATTTTCGACCAGGAAGCACTCTCACTTCGCCCCCCTGGACACGCTGGTCGCTCAAAGTCTCTGAACAATCTTGCAAATCACCTCTCCTCCCGGTACAAGGTTCTGGGGGAATCGATGACCTCGACGAGCTCATTGTCTCTTCCGGGAAGCGCTCGTCGCCTTTAGACAATCTTGCAAATCACCCCTCTTTCCGGTATCGGCAGGTTGGGAAGATTGATGATCTCAGAGAGGCCATTGTTCTCGACCAGGAAGCACTCTCAATTCGACCGCCTAGACATCGTGATCACTCATCATCTTTGAACAATCTTGCAAATCATCTTTCCTTCTGGTACAAGCTTCGGGGTGGGGGGGATTGATGACCTCAACGAAGCTATTACTCTCGACCGGGAAGCACTCTCGCTTCGCCTATCTAGCCACCCTGATCGCTCTTCGTCTTTGAACGATCTTTGCAAATCATCTCTTCGCCTAGTACAAGCTACTAGGGGGAATTGATGACCTTAGTGAGGCCGTCTCAACAGGGAGCCACTCTCACTTCAACAACTTAGACACCGTGAACGTTCAATGTCTCTGAACAATCTCGTCAGTCATCTCTTCTCCCGGTACAAGTTGCTGGAGGGAAGTGATGACCTCAACGAGGCCATTGTTCTCGGTTGGGAGGCACTCTCGCTCCGCTTACTTGGAAACCCCGATCGCTCGTCGTCTCTGAACGATCTTGTAAATCATCTCTTCTCACGGTATCGGCAGGTTGGGAAGATTAATGACCTCAGAGAGGCCATTTTTCTCGACCAGGAGGCACCCTCACTTCGGCCACCCGGACACGCTGATCGTTCAGTGTCTTTGAACAATCTCACAAGTCACCTCTTTTTCCGCCACAAGCTGCGGGAAGGGGGGGAGGATTAATGACCCCCACGGGGCCATTGTTCTCTACCGGGAAGCACCCTCACTTCGCCCGCCTGGACACCGTGATCGTTCAATGTCGCTGGTCAATCTCGCAAATAATCTCTCCTCTCAGTATAACCTACTGGGTAGCAATGATGACAACAAGGAAGCTATTGTTCTCGCTCGGAAAGCACTCTCACTCCGCCCACCTAGACGACCTGATCGTTCAAAATCTTTGTGCAGTCTCACAAATTGTCTCTATTCCCGGCGCAGGTTGCTCAGGGGAATTGGTGATATCAATGCGGCCATTGAGGACAAACGAGGTGTTCAGCCTCTATGCCGAACTACAGTCTGTATCCGAAACAGTTTCGTCAGGTAATTGCCCGCTGCCAAAGCATGGATTGCATCTGAAACAGTTACTTCAGGTGATTTGTCTACTGCTAGAGCATGGATCTATGCGGCCGAGAGATTCGACCACCCAACGACCCTTCTTGCATATGAAACACCTCTTCGACTACTTGTGCAACATTTAGCAGCTCTACCGTCATTACCTCGACACCTTGGTCGTTTTAAGTCCCTTTTATCATCACTCGCAGTAGATGGATTCGCAGCTTGTCTTCGTAACTATTCTCCCGCTAAGGCTATTGAGCTCCTTGAGCAAGGTCGTGCTGTTTTCTGGAACCAGCTCACCCGTTTCCGTTCTCCACTCGACGACATTATCACATCAGGGCCCCAGGGCAAGCTATTGGCGGGTGAATTCACGGGTCTAACCTCACTCATTCGCAATACTCTTAATTCACCCGGTTCAGACCAACACGATTGTGCCTGTTGAACGTGAAGTTGCAAAGTGTCGTATCCAAGATCCGCGGGTTGCCTGGACTGTCTCGATTTCTCCTTCCCTCGTTTCTCGATCTGCAAATGGCAGCCAGAGATGTGTCATCATCACGAACGCTAGCAAGTATGGCTGTGATGCGCTTTTCATCTTTTCCGACAAGGATCCTGTCCCTATCCCATTGCCCGTTACAGAGGTCCGAGAATTGACATTGCAGCTCCGTACCTTGACGACGCGTGCAAAGAGGACAAAGGATATGGGTAGAGAATTCATGATTTTCTTATGCGAAAGGCTGTGGGAGAGGGTAGTTTCCCACATCGTCGATGTCCTCCAAGATACATTCAACTGTCACACATTTGGTGGTGCCCTACAGCCGACTTCTCTCTTTTGCCACTGCACGCAGCTGCTCCATACAGAATGGCCCATAAGGAGGTCTCGGGATCTCTATGTTTTGTCTTACCCCACCACCCTGACAGCCCTCATCTGTTGCAGACGACCTAGAGCTGGCTCTGCGTTTGAGAAGAATTGTTTGATTGGCAGTGGAGCCAAGGGCGCAAGTGAACTTTCTGCTGTGGCCGCCGAGCTGGACAATGTTGGTCGACTCATCCAAGATCTCGCAATGTTCACACGCATCGAAGGAGAGGAATCTTGTATTCCCACTGTCGCTGAAGAATTGAGCGAGAACGAATGGGTACAATTTGCTTGTCATGGAATTCCGAATCGGGAGTCGGCATTCGCTCTGCACGATGGAGGATTCATAATCCAATATATCGTCCTGTGCGATTTGTAGAATCCCGAATTCACGTACCTGTCTGCTTGCCATGCGACTGTTGGAGACCTAGAGAGTCCGGACCAGATGATCTGTCTTGGATCTGCGATGCAATTCGCTGGATTTCGTTCTGTCATTGGGACCAAGTGGGCAGTGGATGATGCTCAGACGAAACAGGTCACATCCATGTTTTATTCGTTGAAGGATGGGTTAGGTCGTCTGGACTATACCCGTGCGGCGCGCGCATTGTGGAAGACGATGAAGAAGGTGGATATTCCAATGGATCAACGGATTCTTTATGTACATCTTGGTGCTCGATTGACGGCGTATGGGAGGCGGGCCAATTAGCGTATATCAAAACCTACATTCTAGCTTTACTTCGTATCGCGAAGCCTTGCGTGCATGTCTTCACACGTCGTCAAAATAGTTCCCTCTCAACCACGTAGGCATAAAACTCTCCACACTCCTTGACCGTCTCCACCACAGCCTTGAATGAGTCCCAGCTCGAAAACAGCGTCGTCACATTCACAATATCCAACACCGTCGCCCAAGCGTCCACGCCCAATGTACAGAACCCGTTGCTGGTGTAGCACCCCGCGTGCGAGGCAAACGCCCGGCTTTTGAGCGCCTCGCAGGTCGTCGGGGTCGCATCGACGGCATCTCCGACGAGCGCGACTTGGAGACAGTGCATCGCGCTCAACATCCAATCCTGACCGCGCGCGTCGAACAAGGCACGGTTTTCCGAGAATTTCTGGCAGTAGTGTTGGCCGTAGCCAATGGGGTATCCGTCCGGCCCGCAGTGGTATCTGGACTCGAGGCAGTTGGCGTAGAATGCGCATTGGTCTATGGGTGGGTTTCCGCACGCCGGATCTGTCGATGGTGGACTTGGGGCTATATTACTATGACGAATACCTAGCCCCAACAGCCCAGCGAGAAAGGAAAACGCGCTGTGCAGTTCAACGGGTTGGGAATGAGTACTAGGGTATGTTGAGGGACTCACATCCCGTTTAGAAACATCTTGGAACCTGACAACGGTAGAAAGGATTCCGCGTGCCTGTTTTATGACACATCGTGCAGGACGTGAGATTCGTCTCGGTTAAATATTGAAACATTACGAAGATGAACCGACTTCCGTTCATTCAAGTTTATAGCACCTATTACATTTATTTCATCTACTGTAACTTGGCAAACATCTCTCTTGATTCCTGAAGTGCCGAAAGCTCTACCTCTAACGTTTTCCGCTACACATAAGCGTCGGCGATCAGCGTGACACTAAGAATAGAAGCACATGCACCGAACCTTTTCCTCATTGCCAAGTTGCACAGCCTCGGGCACAGCAGTTTGATAGTCTGGCTGGGACAACACTTTGTAGAGCTTGTCCAGGTTGAGACGCACGAGATCGATTTTCTTGTCACACTTGGCAACTTCTGCCCCCAAGTCCACAAGACCCTGAGGTCGTGAGAAATAATCACAGTGAAAGCAGCTTAGAAGAGCGTACCTGTACTTGGAGGTGGACAACCACAGTCGACGAGACAACGGCCGAACCACATCCGGGAGGTATTTGCGAGGACGTCCCTTGAACGACTTCCACCCTCGTGCAACCCTTGGTGAGAGCACTGATCGTAGGAGCCTGGGATTCGAACAAGGCCCTTTCTTCCGTTGTCTGGACATGGATGAAGACTGAACATAATAGTGAATTTTATCATTTTGCGAATCTCATCATGATAGAAGCGTACGTTGTATGTTCGACTGCAGGTTATATGACGCTGCTAGTGAGCGGCCTGTCCGAAGCGCAGCAAAGACAAGATCAAACTTCTCCTCGGCACCCGCAGATTGGAAGTCCGAGTCCTGTTGTCATGATAGGCAAGATGGCCGAGTCTGGGCAGGGGGAGGACTTACGAAGGTGGGGTATTGTGATATCATAATGGAGGCAAGATCGGTTGATCGCCTGGGAAGGCGTTGCCAGAGTTCCTCAGTCACGAACGGCATGAAGGGATGAAGGAGCCGGAGCCCATAGTCAAGGCAGGTGTGCAACGTCTGTTGTGCTGATGTGCGAACCTTGGGATCGGCGGTGGAGTCGGTCATGGGTTTCATGGCTTCCTGCGTACAATAAACATTAGGACCCACCGACGCATGCATCAAAATTCGCATACGATGTAAACGTCGCACAACTCGTATAGCCAGAAATTATATACCGCATTTGTGGCAGCCATGAAATTCCGCATTTCAAGGTATTTGTTGACTTCAGCTGCCGCCAAGTTCAGCTTGTGAAGGATCCAACGTTCAACAAGAGTTTCATTTCCGGTAGGCTGAACTCCTCGTCAACAGATCAAATATGTGGTCAATGAATAGATCACCTTTACCACATCAATGGGGACGAAGTCGGGCTCAAACTTGAGCATAGCGAACTTAGTCGCATTGAAGATCTTGTTGCAAAACTTTCTATATCCTTCCACACGAAGAATCTCCAGGTTGATATCACGACCTGCGCGTAGAGTCAACAATGGTTCCTTTGACGAGGCATCTAAACCCACCTCCACCCGAATAAGCACACAAAGCAAATCGAAGACCATCGGTTCCACATTCCGGAATGCCCTTGGGGAAATCCTTCTTCTGCCCTGTGATGGCCTTTGCAATCTCCTTGTCATCTAAATTGCCTTCGTACAACTTTTGGTGAAGGTCGTGAAGTGGTAACCCGCTGATAACATCTAGAGGATCGATCACATTCCCCAGACTTTTGCTCATCTTGCGCCCATGGGCATCGCGAACCATTGCATGGCAAAGGACTTCAGCGAACGGAACCTTGCCCGTAAGATATATGCCAAGTAACACCATCCGGGCCACCCAGAAGAACAGAATATCCCAGCCTGTCTCCAGCAAGCTTGAAGGGTAGTAGTGTTGGAGATCTGCAGTCTGGAACAGATGAAACCAATGAACGGAAGCATGAGCGCAAGTTACCTTTTCAGGCCAACCCATAATGGAGAACGGCCACAGAGCAGAGGAGAACCAGGTATCAAGCACATCCTCGTCTTGCTCGAGTGTAAAGCTCTTTCCCGCAGCTAGAACCTTGGCACGTTCAGTAGCTTCTTCAAGTGTACGACCCACAACCCAATTCTTGCCATCATTACTCTGAGATGGATTGAGTTGGCGGTGTGTCTCATGATCATCACATACGTACGTCATTTGCTTCACCCTCTATGCGGACGAAATATGCGGGACAGCGATGGCCCCACCACAACTGACGAGAGATACACCAGTCTTGAATGTTGTCCAACCATCTGTACCAATCCGCTTCTGACTGTGCTGGGGTGATCGCGAGTTCTCCTGCTCGACTTCGCTGTAGAAAATGTGTAACAACGTAATGAATCCCGTGCCAGATGGTGATGGATCTTACATACTTTGATCGCCTCCTGGGCCAAAGGCTTGCATTTCACCCACCATTGCGGCTTTAAGATAGGCTCGATGATGTCTCCGGATTTACTGCATACAGACATTGATAGGTGATAACGTGAATCAACCAAGGTAATACTTACCTGCAAATGGGAATTTGCATTGGGTTGTCCTTTGTCTCGATGTATAGACCAGCTTCTGTGAGAGCCTTGACGACTTCCCTCCTTGCATGGAACCGTTTCATACCCTATCGGTATACATATGTCAGCCTTGGCCTACCCATGGTAAGCATTGGACTTGCGTCGAATTTCTCTCCGGCATTAGCGTTAAGCGTCCCGTCATCGTTGAGAATGCTGATAAACTCTAGGGTATGGCGCTTTCCAACTTCATAATCATTGGGATCATGAGCCGGAGTGATCTTCACCGCGCCCGTTCCAAATTCCCTGTCAACCATCTCATCTGCGATGATCGGTAGTCGCCGATCAATAAAAGGGTGCCTTGCAAATTTCCCGTGGAGATGCTGTACACATTTAAGCCCGACGAATGCGACTGGGGAGGTGACAACCACACCTTGTAACGTTGATCTTGAGGATGCACGGCAATGGCGGAATCACCCAACATCGTCTCCGGACGTGTAGTCGCAACAATGATTTTTTCATCTACAGTGGCGCGAATGAAGGGAAAGCTCACGACGAGACAATGCCTTACCAGAGCCGTCGATAGGGTATGCAAATGATGTGATGACACCAAACTCGAATTTTTCCTTTGGATCATACCCTGGGACGTTGAGCAGGGTTCTGCCCTCCAGTTGCTTTTGATCCACCTAAACAATATTGAGCAAACAAAGGATATTGATTGTCTGATCCCGCACCTCCAAATTTGATAACGTTGTATTCAGCCTGACACACCAATTCACCAAGCGATTGTCACGGTACAAAATGCCACCCTCGTGTAACCGACAAAAGTTTTCGATGACGGCTTTTGAAAGGGACTGAAATGCAGATGAGACAAGGGACAACAATTATATCCTCTCCGTACGGGATTCATGGTGAAGGCGACCCGGTCCCAATCGAGGCTTCCTCCGAGTCGACGGAGTTGATTGGTGATGCGTGATTGATAGCTGAGGGAGATGAGATATGAATTCTTGATGACACGATGGAATACTGACTCATTTTTCCAGTCCATGACCTTGTCCAAGAAGGCTTCTCTGCCAAGATCGTGACGCGTCTTACCCTCTTGCTTGAACAAACGGCGCTCCACAACGGACTGGGTGGAGATACCGGCATGATCAAAGCCCGGCACGAACAACGTTGTCTTGCCCAACATGCGATTCCTAATCATCTATTTGTGAACGACACACGCCGGATTACGCAGGACTGACCAACGTATCAATGAGTCTTGAATGGCTACTGTAAGAGCGTGCCCGATGTGGAGGCTGCCAGTGACATTGGGAGGAGGTAGAGGGATGACAAAGGTGCCCTGCGGTTTCGCGGAGCCGTCTGGGGCCGTTTGCGGTTTGAAGAAACCCTGTGCTTCCCACCAGTCATACCAAGCAGCTTCGACCGCGTGTGGGTTGTATCCAGCTGCCATTGGCTGGGACACATCTATGCACGCGAGTGAAGGATAGCGAATAGCAGAGCGAGAGAGCTGACCTTTCTTCTGGCCCTTTGGGGTCGTGTTGACGAATGCGGGCTCCTCTGCCTTCTTTTCCTTGTCGACCTTGGCTTTTTTCTCGGCTGCTGGGGTGGATGCGACATGTTTAGCCTGCTTCGCGGCCAATTTGGCCTCTTTTTCTAGTCTCTTTGCCTCCTTCTTGGCTGGCGTGTGCGTCAGCGAGCTGGTGCGCGATCAGGGATGGACTTGCCTGAATTCTTTGATGGCCCGTCGGTGATCTGTGGGCCATTTGGCGTCGAGGACGGTGTGAGCGATGTTGAGTGCGCCATTCTCGCTGATAAAAATCGGTGTGCTCGAAAGAGATATCGATACCGAGTCATTAGACAGCGTGGGACTCTCCAACTTGATGGCGATCACCCTCAGAAGACACACTTTTGCGAGGGCATTCGTGTTTGCGCTGCTGCTGTCGGCGGTCATTCTCTTGTTCTCGTCGTCCGAGACAGCGCCGGCGTCCATCGCAGAGTACAAGGGGTACAATGTCATCGAGCGCGTCACTGGCCACAAGGCAACTCTCAACGTCCAAAAGTACAGGTCTCTCCAGCGCAGGCTGGGTAGAGACGACAGACCAGACATTCTCGACGACCTCATATCCTCTGGCACTACGTACTTTTGGGAACAGTTCCAGGTCCCTTTGTGAGCTTTTCACTCTGCTTTTTGCGTTCAGAGGACATTGACCGGCTCCCAGCATCTCTGCAAAGGAAACCAGCCAGGTGGATGCCCAGCGCGTCCTCAGCGCCGTAGAAGAACTCCTTTCGCTCAACGGCTGGGTCGCAGCCTACTGTCCTACTCTCATCCGCCCCTTTGGGCAAAATAAAAACCTCGACGAAGACGCCTACGACGACCTCGCAAAGGATGACCGACTGTACTACATAGCACTCGCCATACACTCTGCAGACCACTTTCTCGTTGACCAACTCGCCGCCATCATTCAGCTCGCAAGACGTCTCGGCACT
>JBBPMS010000081.1:0-12083 GCA_038090435.1 Phylloporus scabripes | reverse complement strand
AGACGCCTACGACGACCTCGCAAAGGATGACCGACTGTACTACATAGCACTCGCCATACACTCTGCAGACCACTTTCTCGTTGACCAACTCGCCGCCATCATTCAGCTCGCAAGACGTCTCGGCACTTCCAATTTGTTTGTCTCAATGTTGGATTATGGTTCCACCGATTCTACCCCCACCCTCACGGATCTCTGCGAAGCAGTATTGACCCTTCTTGGTGTACCCTTTAGAATTCTCCGTGTCTCACCCATGACAGCGGACCCCGCAGCTGCATATTATCCCGCCGAAGAAGCATATATGCGCAATCTTGCACTAGAACCATTACTTGAGTTGCACCACAAGAGACAGATATCTTTCAGCCGGGTCATCTGGCTCAAAGGATTCACCTGCCCAAACGACATTCTCGAAACCCTAAGGGTCAGCATCGCCAACGAAGCCGCAATGGTCTGCGGCATGGACTGGGCCGAGTCCAACGGACAGTTCATCTTCTCCGATAGGTAAGTTCTGGCCAACTCGCGCACGTGCACCTAGCATAACTCCCACCATAGGTGGCGTACCCGCGATATCCACGGCGACCAATTTCGACAATCCAAGTCCTCATCAAAACCGGACGCTGTACCCCCTCGAGATAAAAATGGGGCTACTCGATACACCCAACATCTCCCATTCCAAGTTTTCTGCTGCGAAGCCGGCACGCACATCGTAGATCCTGCCCAGTCCTACTACAAGGGCCTCAATTACCGTCACGGCTTAGACTTTCACAACGCTTCCATTTCGGATACCCCACCTCCACGCTCCTCAGACGCATCCTGTCTGGACAGCACACAAGCATGGTTTTGCAGAGACCTCTGGATCACTAAAGCACGAGAGGGCGTCCAGGACGATGACGGCGCCGACACTTTCCGCTACATACAGCGCGAACCCAAACATCGCCGGCAGATACCAAACACACCCGTGGACTCGGATGCCAATGCTGGATCCGACTTTGATGCAATGCCAGACGAAGAGCTGCGTCTAGATGAGCTTCCAGCAATGAAACTCACCGTGCCAAACTCGGCGTATACGCCAGCGCGTATCTTGGTCAACCCACGATGTGTAACAACTTACGCCGGCGTTAGCCATACTCAACTCGCGC
This sequence comes from Phylloporus scabripes, assembly GCA_038090435.1. Classification (NCBI taxonomy): domain Eukaryota; kingdom Fungi; phylum Basidiomycota; class Agaricomycetes; order Boletales; family Boletaceae; genus Phylloporus; species Phylloporus scabripes. The sequence goes on along the minus strand of JBBPMS010000081.1, from coordinate 10,947 downwards.
TAGACCTTTTCGGTACTGGGGACGATGACGTGTTGCAAGGAAACACCACCACAAACGTGCTTGACGATTGGGAGGGTGCTCCAGAGAGTTTCGTCTGTCAGGAACAACGGTACGCTCTGTTTCCTCCACAGTCGACGACAATGGTCACTCATGTTCCGTAGACAAACGGGTGGTCGGGTTGCTGCAAAGACACAGCGCTTGCTGGGCTTCTCCATTCACGATGAATTAACTTCGAGATCTCCCTAGCGTGCGTCATACAGGTGTAGATTACTCATAAATGTGATGGTACTCTGCCCATGATCATCATGTCCTCCGTTTCTTTCCAAAGCCTTTAAAGGCTACACCGTCGTCTGAGTCGTCATCCACAATAATGTGTCGTCGTTTGCTCCCTCTCGTAGGCAGACTTGGTGTAGCGTCCATCTTTCCCGGTCGTGATTTCTCTGTAGGTTGTTGTTCCACGTCTGGTACATTATCTTCCTCGTTGGAATCCAAGAACAACTTTCCGGCCGCCACCGTTGCCTTTGATCTGGGAGCCTTACGTGCCCTTTTGGTCGGTTTCGGGGCTGGTGCATCACTGTCAGCACCATCTGATTCCAAGACCGTCGGAGCTCGCCGCTTCTGAGTGTCCAGCGTCGTTTGGGTGAGTGGTAAACTCGCCTGATCCTTCGAAGTAGCGCTATCCTTCCAGTAACCTGTGGTGTGATAAGGAGCGCCATAGGTCAGGAAAAGCACGCGATACATACCAGAGCCCACCCCGTAATCATGTTCTCCCCTGGCCACAAGCTCAACAGGAACTCGCGATGACGCAGTGGGAACCTGAATAAAATGTGAAGGGACAACCACAATTAACATCAACGACACATACCTTTTTAAATTTCTTGAAATTCTGCACGCCATCGTAGGTACGCCTCGCAACGCTTACATCCCCCCGACTAGAACTCGGGCGAAAAATCTCCAAGTCCATGATAACCATAAAGTTTCCCCGGATGTTCCTCGACTCAGTGTCAAAGTCCCCAAGGATTTCCCATGCCTGGTCTTCTCCCTCGCGGTGGATATCAGGTTTAGAGATACGAAGCTTGTTGAACTCGCGGTCAAAATCATCTTCGCCAGTCTTTTTCCCTTTTTTTGACGCGATAGCAGTCAAGAAAGCTGGATCGGTGTCCATCTGATGACTTTGCGCGGACGGGGACTTGGCCTTTGATGTCGCTTTACGCTTCGTACCGAGGCCCTGCGTATTATCCGTTTCGGGCTGCACAGGGGACTTGTGGCGCGCTGGCCTGGCTTGCGAATAAAAAGTCTCGTCCTCTTCCTCCGCCACTACCTCCAGCGTGCGCGGAGGTTGAGCATACAGTGACCGCGAGTCACTCTGGGTAGCACTCCCTTGAGTCAAGCCAGCGGATTCCCCCACCGCAGTGTCATAAACATCTCGGAAACTCGGCTGATCGACAGCCATCTTGTCCGGATCACTCGCATCGAAAAGTGCCTTGAACTTTTTCAGCGGCGGCTCTTCATCTCGCTCGTCCACAACGGAGATTTCGATTTCTTTTACCGGGGGAGCTGGCGCGGGTGTTCGTCGTTTCAGCTTCGCTGAAGGTTTCATTTCAGGGAGCTGACATGACGCTTAGATTCGCTTTCTTTTGTGCATGAGCTTCGGCTTACCGGTGGAAGCGTGTATCCTAGGGTTTCCAACGGGGTCTCATCCTTGGTATCAGAGACAGCAGGTTCTTCCGCACGAGACATGGTCAACACGGGTTTTGTGCGACGAATGAGGCTCTGTGAGAGCTCAGATTCGGAAATGAGTGGAAACGTGTTTGCACACCTTGTTGGGTGGAGGAGGTATAGGCAAGACAAAAGGCACGGGTGGAGGTGAAGGCGATGGTGATTTACGACCAGCGTCATTTGGATCTGGCGGAGCTTCCTCCGCCGTAGTGAGCGATGGTTCATCGGGATGGGTATTCGGAATAAAGTCTGGAAGAGGGGAACCGCCCTCAGCCACATCAGCTGGTATACGTGTTAGAACAGGAACAGGTGAAACCCAGTTAAAAACCTTGACTTGATGTCCCTTCGTTGACCAGCAAAGGATCCACGTTGATCACGGCATTCATCAGCGCGTCCACTTTGATGATTGGCAAGGAGAGGCTGGGTGTCACAATGAGTAACCGGATATAAGATGCAAAACCACACATCTACCTTTGAGCCCCGGCAACCATTTCCTGCCACTTATCCTCACCAAAGGTAGCCTGCACGACCTGCTCACGGGCAACGATGGCAATCTTTAGGCCAAACTCATCCACTTTTCGCTTCGCCTTGCCCAACAACTGTCTCCACTTTGCTTCCCCGTTCGTCAGGGGAAAACATTCATACGCGCCATCGCCGCGAGTGATCAACTCCCTCATATCTTCATCGACCTGACCCCCGCCGTCGCTCAGTAAAACGAATCGGTACCCCTTTAGGAGATGAAGTCTTTCCTCGTTTGGCTCCCAAAACTTGAACGACTTGAGTGAGGGGGCAAGCGAAGGCGAGAAAACCGGTCTGTATTTACTCTCGGGCGGAGGAACAAAGGTCTGTTCTAAGGGAGTCAGCTTAAAGGGATGACTATCATCAGGGGTCGTTCCTAGACGGATCAACTCTTGTAGCCAATCCACTCTCACGAGCTGAGTGGCTGAGAGTAGAGATGTCGCTAGTGGGACAGTCAGTTCGTATTTAGGGGTGAGATGGTGTGTCACGAGCGCGTTTGGCGAGGTGACCAAACTTATGCCTAAAGTCACTGCTCAGAACCAAGTCGTACACATAAGCTGTAGAGCACTTACCCAGTGTAGCACATTCATCGGTTGATACAGACGGCATGGATCGTGCAGGCGGAAGAAAGCATGCGATACGTCGCCACTGTACCCTATTGCTTTGTTCAGAGGGAAAGGACGCTTGCGTAACAGAGACGCCACGCACTCGATAGACACCCCTACCACTATATTAATCTTATCTCCAGACTTGAGCTCTGACGAAGACGTGGGATTCACGATGTGAGCATGACCATCCCGGTCTATGGACATGGCTTTATCCTTTGCATTGTATATTTGCAACGCTGGGACAAAAGATGGATTGGCCTAGGCATGTATCGTCATGTAGGGGCCACTTGGCTTGCTACCCTGGCACGCACCACACCGTCTGGGGTGTAGGGGCCCACAGTAAACTCGCAGTGGTCACGAGATATCTTCTTGTTGTTCACCAACAGTGGTCTGTCTTTGCGACCGAGGGTGACCTTGGTGCCAGTCTTGAGTAATTTAGTCTCTGGCTAGGCCATCAACGAAGGCGTGCACGTCATCAGTCGCACCTACTTGTGATCGTTACGTCCGTACTAGGGCAGTCGAATGGCCCTGTCAGCAACCACATACTTGGCGTTGTGATGGACTAATGGTAGCGCGACTTGTGACGCGCTCATAAGCAGACGGGACACGTGACTAATGTCATCACCAAGTATTATCGTTTAGAGCGAATCGTACTTTACAAAAGAGCAAGAACGTTTAGATACGTAGCCATAAAAAAAGTCCATGAGAAAACAAGAAAGCTGTCACGACTGCATCTGGCCAGACGACGCCCCTGCAGAAGAACCGCCGGTGCTTGGACCAGTATATGTCCCTTGTGCACCCGAACTCTCGCCAGGTCTGCAAGCCGTAGGCATCGTCGCAGAATGATACCCGGGGTAGGTGTATGTTACTGAGTACGGATGCTGAGGTGGCCCTTGGCACATCTGATAAGGCCAGGATCCAGTTGCATAGATCGTCGAGGCAGACTGAAAATGATAAGGTGGCATATACATCGTCCCAGATGGCGGTGTAGATACAGAGGTAGAAGAGCTGGAGGAAGACGATGCAGCGGATGGAAAAGTTGCAATATGAAGCGTAGGCGTTGCATCGCTCCGCTGAGGCGCCGCTGTGCAAGCGACACGTGAGGGATGATCAGATATCGTACATGACAAAAACAAGGGGACAGTGGCTCACGTTCAGGTGCAGGCTCAGACGGCTTTTGCATTACGGTCTGGCCATCAGTCTGACCGAACACGACACTACCCCATTTGAACTCTCGTTTAATGCCCCTATCCCAGAGTACCTCAATGGATTTGTTCTCCTCGATAACGCGGATCAATGAGACCTCGAAAACGCCAGCACTGACACGAATCTTGATTCGAGACATTGCTGGGAGAGCTAGCAGCTCATTCCGTATTTTGTCCTGCTTATTCGCTTTCTTTGCGGCCGCGACAGCCTAAAAGCAACAATAAATGGGGAAAGATAAACTTGCATTCTCAATACTCACTGGGTTGTGCTGGTTACATAGCAATTGCACTTCGTTCTTCTTGATCGTCTTTAAAACGCGAGGCTCTGTATCCACAACAGCCGCAAGCTCTCCAGGCTGGAGGGGCCCTCCGGATGGATGAGGTATGTGAGAGGACAATGGCTGCAAGTCGATCAAAATGACTTCTTTCTCAACCTCTCGCAAAACAGTATAAGAGACACCATTTTGCCCTTCTCTCGCACAGGACACGTGGAATGATTTGGTACATTTACCCTTGGTGCACTGGATTGGCGCACCATGTGCCTTTTGTCGTCCCTTGCTGCAGGCGGAACATTTCTGAAGTACGTCGTTAATGAATTTCAACACAGAAGGAGTGGAGCCCAACCAAATTCCATCGATCTTTTACAATCGCATCCACCCCGAACACTCTTGACTCTTCGACATGCGAGCCATCGGGAAGGATTGTTGGAAGCTCTACTGTATCGACCCAAGTCTCCGGGACCACCTTTGCGCACTCTTCGTGTGCCATCCAACCAGAAGGATCGAGGAGAGATGTCAACGATTCAGGAAGTTCTTTCTTTCCAGTAGGCGGGTCCTGGACACGTAAAAGACCATCGTGCGACATGGACACGCACAGGCAACACGGGAATGCGTCATGTTCTGGGGGCTTTGGTCCAAGTTTGAGTGTGACGGAAACCCTGGAATGCGGAGCAGAACAAGTCAGTGAAGGTTCGGTTGTGAACTTTGGTCGCTTTCGCTTCGACGTATCAGTCCCTTCAGCCTTTCTTTTTGACGACGGCGGCTGCGGAGCAGGCGGATTGAGCATCTCGGCCTCACGGTCACGCAAGAGTTGATCAACGTCTATTCGAACGCTAATCGTTCCTCAGACCGGAAGATCTCTGGAGACAGAAGAAGTGTAAATACCTGTCAGGTACGCATTGGCAAGCCTTTGCCTTGCGACCAAGTTCAAGCCAGCTTTCTAGAGCAAAGTTGACACTCTCTGCGCAGTTGAATCCCAGATTGAATCCGGCATGATAACCCCGGGGGAAGGTGATCACGAATTCATGTTGCCGCTGGACAAGAAAGTTTGGCCTGCACGAAGACTGGGCGAGCAACGTCGGCGATGCGAGGAAGGATTTGTGTCGCAAGAATTGTGGGCACTCAGAAGTATCCTTGGGAAAGTAACCTATTACCGATGTGAGAAACTCGATACACAGGATAATGTTAAAGACTGACTCTTCATCGTTGCCTCGAGAGCATCGGCGCGCCCTTGGGGTACTGCATACCAAAATTTTGGGGCGCCGAAGTGGATGTAATTGATGCTGAAGAGATCCATGTCTTCGACATGCCAGGCAAATGTGGCTCGCCACATCCCAAAATACAAGTAAGGTAGATTTACACCAGGGAGGCCAGTTGAAGAAGAGGGTAAGATGCGTGAAAGGAAGGAAGGAAGATGAGCGACATTCCATGTTTTGGTCTCATCGGTGTACAGGGAGCCTCACCAGAGGTTTCAGTTGTGCGTCCAATCAAGTTAATTAAAACGCACCTTGTGTGTCAGCACCATACCAAGCGGCGCGTCCAAACCCACAATTTCGCCAGTACTGACGCTCAAGCTTTTGACAAAATTCGGCGGTGTAGTCGTCAGGGGTTGTACTTGGTGGCAACCAGTCCTTGCTGGGGTCGAACACTTGGAGGAAGGCAGCGTCCTTGGCGGCACGCTCTGCGAGATTAGCTTCACGAACTTCGCGGGTCTGCGATCGTTTGCCTTTTGGTTTTGAAATTTCCTCCGTTTGATCCGCGGCCACGTCGCCATCCTCAGCGACGGCGTCATCCCCAGGAGGTGTGTTTGTCGACGTATCAGCGGTTGGGGTATTTGGGTTACCTACACTTGTGGGCGGAGACATGTAGTCGCCACTGGGCTCATCCACTAACATGTTTGTGGATGATTCACCTTGCTCTTGCTTGATCGGTCCCTCGGGCTCGACGGATTCCAATTTATGGGTAGATGCCCTTGTGCGGGCCGTTCTGACCGGACGGGGACCAGCACGCGTACTCCGTGCATGCAGGCCGACATCCTCGACGCCGGGAGTACGAAATTCTTCTTTATCACAAAGCTCTGCCCACTCACGAACGCTCATGACCCGGCGCTTCTCAAAGTTTTGCTGGCGGAAAAGACCGCCACGACCAGCCATGACCTGTTCGATGGGTGCTCTGATCTTGACCTTTGCAAGCTGATCCTTGATTGAGGGCAACGCGTCGACCCTAGCAAGGATGAGGGGGAGTACGCGTCACAGAGATAGTGCTCACCATTCCTTTGGCGGAATGACCTTGACGATGCCACTCTTGAGGCCCCAGCACTCGATCTTTGTCATGTAGGCCTCGAAATCGGCAAACTCGTCCATGGCGGGCTTGAAGACGGGTATACCGCGGTGTGCGAGTGGATCATCATCAGGTTCCAGCCATGGCCTAGCGTCAGAGCGTGGAGAGGGTGGCAACTGAGCGTCCTCTGCGCCAAAGAAGTGGTCTGGCTGAATAGTGGGTGGTGGGATTGGCGGAGTGCCGGATCTGGCTGGGGTGAGCGACGACGCGCGACTGCTAGACATTGTGAACAACGTGGTGTGCAACAGTTACGACTGTGAGCAGCAGTGCGTTGTCGACGCCGGAGTCGTCGAGCTCGTCGTCGGTGACGGTGGTGACGGTGGTGACAAGGACGGGGACTGCGATATCTCCTGGTCGGCAGTTCCCGGACCTACTTGATTAGGTAATACTCCCCTCCAAAACCTTCTCCTCGTACCACCACCAGCCCGCCAAAATGTCGCCTGTTCCACATTTGATGAACCTCGCTGATCTCACTGCCCCGCAGATTTTGCGCATCATCAGTCATGCACACGCGCTCAAGCAGACCTCGCTGCCGTGGCTCGCACCGCAATCTAAAAACCAGAAAAATACGCGTCTGCGTATGCCATCACAGTCGTTGTTTAATAAATCTATCGCCCTCATCTTTTCCAAGCGCAGCACACGTACGCGTGTCTCCGCAGAGACTGCCGCAGTGTTACTTGGCGGTCGTGCGCTCTTTCTTGGCCGCGAGGACATCCAACTCGGCGTGAACGAGTCCCCCCGTGACACCGCACGCGTCCTCGGTGGCATGTGTCAAGGTATCTTTGCCCGCCTCGGTAGCCACGATGAAATTGAGGTATTTCCATCCAATTCGTGTTCGCCGTGGCTGTGCAAACACCCCTCAGGAACTCGCAAAATATTCACCTGTCCCCGTGCTCAACGCCCTGTCTTCCTTATGGCACCCTACCCAAATTCTTGCTGACGTCCTCACGCTGCATGAACACGCTCATTTGTTTGATCCGACACAAATTCATGTCCCTGCCCAAAATCGTCCACTACCTTCTCTTCGCCCCCTCACAGTAGCCTACGTTGGTGACTCAGCCAATATTCTCCACGAGATGCTCGTCACGTACCCACGTCTTGGCCACAAGCTCCGTGTTGCATCTCCACCCCAGCCTGCCTACCAATGCCCAAAGCCCGTGTGGGACCGTGTCATCGAGTTGGGTTGCGATAAGGATATTTGGTGGGGGTCCGACCCACGCGAAGCCGTCCATGGCGCCGACATTGTCGTGACGGATACTTGGTGAGCAAAAGGTGACTACGCGTGGCATGACCTTCAAATTCTTGTCCGCAGGGTATCGATGGGGCTAGAGGCAGAAAAAGAGCAACGTCTCAAAGACTTTGCGGGCTATCAGATCACGGAAGCGCTGTGTCGCGAAGGTGGTGCTAATCCCGCCTGGAAGTTCCTCCACAGCCTCCCACGGAAGCAAGACGAAGTCGACGATGAGGTGTGTTCCAAACAACATAGTGCTATTATGCGACCAATATGCTTTAGGTGTTCTATGGTCCACGATCTTTGGTCTTCCCCGAAGCTGACAACCGAAAATGGACTATCATGGCCGCCTTTGAGTAAGCCTTTTGAATTACCTCAACAGTTCTTGTTCTCAATCATTATAGTCTTCTCTTTGGTAAATGGGATCTCACCGGTGAGCGTTCTGCGGGAAAGGCGAACTGGTAGAACCCCTCTCGGCGGAGAAAATTTAGTGTGTAGACGTAGTACTCTGAGTCAGTAAATACCAATGGATCCCCACAACCACATGCCTGGATCCAACAATCTATTGCGTGTACCATAACTTTCATAGCCACACTAACAACACTTGCCAAGTACCTTGATCTAGCAAGTCACGATGGCCTCACAAGCAGCGACCGCTGCAGTCGTGGACTCGGTAACAATGAAGATTTTGCATGCCCACAGCTTCTCTCGAACCTCTGCGCAAGCGTTGTCCGTTCTCTCCAACTTGTTGACCAGATATCTAGTCCTCCTAGCCTCGGCTTGTGGTCAGTTTTCTGAGCTCGCGGGGCGATCAAGGTTATCCGTTCACGACCTGGTTGCTTGTCTCGAAGAATTTGGGACGAATCTGGATGAGTTGAGCGAATACTGCAGCACGGAAGGCATTGAGTTGTCGAGGTATGCGTCTAGCAGCGCCAAGAGGCTCGACGACCTCGCAGATTTCAGAGGTGCGATCCGCTTGGTCTCCTGCACGTTTATTGACTCGTTCTGCTCGGCAGGCTACCTTGCAGAGGGTCTTGTTCCTGGGGACAATCCTATCCCACTCAGTTATCTGCCACTCCCTGAGGACGTCCCCTTGATCGACGGAGTTGACGAGGACAATGAACAGTCTGACGACGAACTAAATGATGCACCAGCATCGCTACTAGTCGGCGCTATTGACCGCTTTACAGAGCCACTGTTGTATCGTGAACATCCCATAGGGTCCTTTACACCAGATTTTCTGCCACCTTTCCCAGATGCCTCCCACCCGCGGTCCCCCTCACCTACACCGGGGCCACAAGCTGTCAAAATGGAGCGACCTCCTTCGCCAGTTCCACAGCACATTACATCGATTACTGCAGGAGACTACCTCCTGCAGGTGCCATACTCCGAGTCTGTCCTCGCAAACACGCCATCGTGGCACCTGCCATCTGAACCTGCCGTTCATCCCCCGCCCAAACCACAACCGCCTCGATTCACAACGCCGTTGACCCAACAATCTCTCCTTGCTGCCTACCACCACATATTAACCCACCCCGTCTCTCAGCCGGGGCCGCCTAACCCCGCAAAGCACAAGGTGGCCATGGCGTTGCTCTCCCAGATCCAGAACAACACGCGATGGGACGCGCCGTCGACGCTGTACGCAAACGTCGCACCGTGTCCACCCCGCGTGGCATCCATCGGCCCATCTTATCCAATTGCTCACACTGCACTCGCAGCCATGCGCTCAGGCAAGGACACAGAGAAGGACACGGACAAGCGGCTAATGCTTCCGCCCGCCCCACCCCGCTCCGTATTTGCCAACGACAGGCCTGTGTTTCTCCCCTCGCAACAGTCCTCACGGCTCCCCGAGCTCGCCCGTCAGGTGCTTCCTGTGCGTATACTCGCTTTGAGGCAAGCGCCGTTGTTGACATGGATGTATTTAGGGCCCTGTGTTATCGCGCACCTCGCGCCTTACGCACCCTCCCGTTTTGCAGCGGGGATCGCAGAAACTTGTTTATGGTCCAAGCATACCAGCGCCGTGGAATTCGTCGCTGAGCACGTCAGCGACGCAAGGAGGAAAGGGAGAGGACGGGGCCACGGCCAACGGGCAAGATGCCTCGTCGTTCACGCTTCCCGACGCGCAGATGTTTGCAACGTGGGATTATGAGACCAAGAACTACCATGAGCCTTTGTCGTCGGGTCGACGGGGAAGGGTGTCCGCGACGCCAGTCGTCTCGTTATCGTCGCTCGGTAGACCTTCTAAAGCAGGTACTTGACTTTTTGTTGCGTTTCGCAGCAAGTGTGTCTATTTTATCTGCAATGCGCAATTGGTTGGACCGCTGTGACGTTTAATCGCAAGGCCCGCATGCAGATGATCTCACCACTGGTTGACTACTAATTTTGGGCCCTGTAGGTACTCCTGATGCCCTCCGCAAGGCTCCATGAAGTGTTATATGCGACAGACCTGAGATCGGCACTCACATAGCTGTTTGAGTGGGATAAGGAAAAGTCACTGGGCCACCGTGGTCATGTGGTGTATATTCCCCCGACATGATTCCGTTCATAACAAGTTGCACCAGTGGAAGCACTGGACAGAGTAGCGGAACCACACAAAACAGGGCGGATTGGCTACTGAGTCTGAGCTCCATACCCTCTGATACCCTCAGCAAAGTTCCACGAAGTATCTAGATGCAATGAATCTGAGATCTGTGCTCCAGTAGCTGTGATAGTTGCCAGTTGGAACTACACGGGCGATAAGATCAAACAAGGCTGATTTACTGGTGGACAAACCTTGTTCAAGCTTCGGGCGTCACGGTAAAAGAGGACACGCATGCTGTCCTCCAATATTTTCCGTGCTTGTTCCTCTGTTAATACATCTTCATAGCCCTCGACGGCTTTACGCAGCAGCGGCTGCGCGATATAAGCGCCGTATCCAGTAGCGATCGTAGAAGCTGTGTAGGTTGTCCCAAGCAGATCGACGTACGACAAGAATCTGCAGCCAGCCTATGTCAGAGCCTCTACAAAAGAGGCGGTACGACACACCTCCTCCCGTCCTTGAACCCGCC
>JBBPMS010000080.1:0-73696 GCA_038090435.1 Phylloporus scabripes | reverse complement strand
ACCAAAGCCCATGTCGTCATCCGACTCCTCCTGCAATGCACTCGTCAGCATCGCTCACATCACAATGACAGATCGACTCACCTTCTCCTCCTTCTTCTCTTCCTTCTCCTCAGCTGCCTCGGCGGGGGCAGCTCCACCGCCTCCACCCACAGCCGCGGGCGCAGCGGAAACAACACCACCGGAAGGAACCTACCAACAACGTCATGGCCGTGTCATAATTCGTCGCATACCCACGCACCGATGAGAGCTTGGCAGATCCCTCAGCAATCAACTAAGTTCCCATTCAGTCACCACGCCGCCATGTCCCTGGAACAAACACCACGTACAACGTTGATATCTTTGCCCTCCAGTTCAGAGATCAGCTTCTCGAGGCGGTCCTCGTCCGACTCGATGCCAACCGCCGCGAGGACCCTCTTGACATCTTCGGCAGAAGGGGATGCATTACCGCCAATTTGGAGAAGCAAGTACGCTGCGATATAACGCATCTACAGACTTGTTACAACCCCATTTCTCCTACGCGCTGAGAAGCTACCCACTTTCGTTGATAATCGGTGTTGAACGTATAGTCGAGACTACGGGCAGCCACAAATCACTAAAAAGACATGGGGCCAGCACAGTCTTCGTTAATCACAGAACGCACCTTTAATCCTCGAGGGACGACCTGTGGATTCTAACCGACGATGATGGTGTATACCCTGGTTAGCGGTGGATCACTAGCTCTAGGTACTGTATAGTTTTATGTAATCAAGTTCAAGCCACAACTTCCAAATTCATGCTCCGCCCCCATACACGGCCTCTCTGCTGTCCTCGACGCTCCCTAGACACATCATGGTGAGCCCGTCGCTGTCCCCATGCACCGGATCGCTCACGAAGGACATAGGCGGATTCAGCTATTACAGATCCCACCCTCGCCGCCGAGCTCAAGAAGAAGAGAACCTTCCGCACGTTCTCCTACCGTGGCGTCGAGCTCGACAAGCTCCTCGACCTCAATACCGAAGAGGTGCGTATCATCATCACCCAATTTCTTCCTCTCCGTCCTTATTCCCGCTTTCAGTTTGTCGACGTATGCTCGTCTATCTGCCTTGTCGCCACAACTAACATCGTTCGCGTAGCTCGTCCACGCACGCGCCCGTCGCAAGTTTAACCGTGGCCTCAAGCGCCGCCCAATGGGCCTCATCAAAAAACTGCGCAAAGCTAAAAAGGAGGCCCCCCCGAACGAGAAACCAGCTATCGTCAAGACCCACCTCCGAGACATGATCGTCGTCCCCGAAATGATCGGGAGTGTTGTCGGCATTTACAATGGAAAGGTAGTCCTTGATTCATTGGATCATACATGTTTTCAGTCCTGACGTGTGTTTTCACAGGTGTTCAACTCCGTTGAAATCAAGCCCGAGATGACGGGTCACTACCTCGCCGAGTTTTCATGTTCATACCGGCCCGTAAAGCACGGTCGTCCTGGTGTACGCATCTTCATAATGGCTTCCTGTGTTATTGTTGACATCCCCTCAAGATTGGCGCTACACACTCTTCTCGATTCATCCCTCTCAAGTAGGCGCCCATTTCTTACACACTTGCCATGTACTGCATTTGCTACCGAAAAATGTATGAAGTATGCATACGATTTAAGCAGTGATGTCAATGTGCTTCCTCATCCAGACTGGTTTGGATTCATTCAAAATGAGTACATTTGAATGCACGGGTATCATGAGTATACTGCGAAGATAGTCGTCCGTGTCATACTGTTAAATGAAAAAAAGTACGGTAAACTACAGATAATTGCGAGATCAGAGAATGCGAGAAAAAAGGGGAAGGGCAAAAACAAACGAGGGTAATCGGTCAGCTGAATGGAAAGCAGATCGCGGAATAATGGATAGGGAGAAATGTATAGAGGGTCTGTGGGATCATGTACGCTGACGGACCATGGTTGCCTGGTGACCATTCGGTGGTATCGCTTGCGCAAGTTCTGTGCTCGCTCGCGGAGGCACATACGAAGACGGTCGTACACCAGACGAAGGTGTCGAGGAGCCATTCCCAGATCGCTGTGGAGCAGCCAAATCCGTGTCCTGTGGTTGTGCGTGTCGAGCTTGCTGTGATTGAATCATCACAGCTCCCTGTGAGAGCGAAGTAGGGTGTACGGGCGATGGGTATGATGGTGCATGGACAAGACCAGGGTGAGAATGAGGCGATTGCTGACGACCATTTCGCAGTTGAGGTTCGCTTGGCATCGGACTCAGCGTGGGCCGTTCAGGAGGAGGATTCAATCTAGTCGAATTGGGAGGATTTGGAGAACCAGGGAACACTGTGGAAGCAGGAATTCTTCCACCTGCCTTGAGCCGCATGTAGGTATCACACTTCTTAAGGAAGTCCTTGCTGGGAAGCTCCAAGGAATTCGAGAAGTAATCTTGGTCATGGATTATGGAATGAAACTCCTCGGGGACGGTGTAGAACTCGTCCTGATGTTCCAGTAGTGAAGTTACCACCTTGATCGCTCCGAAGCTCTCGTCGCGAACCGCATCTCGCCCTCTTGAGTAGAGAATGCTTGGACAAATGACAGTTGCAAGATTTGGCAGGTCCATTTTGCTGCCTGTGGACTCGTCCATATGGGCGAAGGAAGCGACCCATTTCAAGAACACAAAGAGCACTTCCATCGTATCGCGGTGGCTCTTGGGAAGGAGGAGCGACACCATATGGAGGCAGCGCCGGCGCTCCACATCAGTGGGAAGAGCTTTACCAAAACTTGTGAGCTAGGTGAAGGTGGCCCATGTGACAAGAACATACTTTGAGACACAATTAGCAACCGGTGCAACTTGTATGTCATCAGGGGTTCGGGGAGTTCACGCAAGAACTTCTTGAGCAATGCGGCCAGCTGCACTGGGTTGTCCTGCGTGAGATCAACGGACGATGGGTCATGGTCGATAGCCTCCGTAAGGTCCTTGAGACGTCGGATATTTCCATTGCGGCGGAAAATACCTTCGACAGACATATCTACGGGAAGATCAATCACTCATATACACGTGACATGAGAATAATACCCACCCATCTGTCGCATGGCAGAAACGACATCGTCAATGAAACTAGGTACTCTCAAGGTCGCGCGGGTAGCGCCAAGCAAGGAATCTGAGCCCTCCCTCTCGACTAATAGTTCTAGTGGAACACCAAAAACACCTAAAAACGGCAATCAGCGAGTAATTGGGACCAGGCAAAGGTCTATACCCTTCTTCTTGACGTTCTTCTTGTCTCCAGCTTTAAACAGCTTGTTCCAAAAGCCTGCCTTTTTTGTCTCCACAAGTTCTAAAAGCTCATCCAGATCAATCTGGTCCTTGAGAGGTGAACGTTGCAAGGCGAGAAGAGCACAATGTTTGACAATCGTAAGCTCAAGAGCACTGAGTTCAGCGATGTGAGGTATTGTGGTTTGGCGTGGTAGCGAACGTCGCTGCTCGCGAGCCTGGGCCACCTCCATGAGCTGCGGGATATCAGCGAGGGTGATACCATCTTCTGCGACTTGAGGAGGTGCTTCTTCAAAGCCGCCTCCAGGTGAGTTGGGTGCAGACTCGTCCACGATCTTGACCTCGGTATTATTGCGAATTAATGGGGGTCGTCCAAACTGTCCCTGGATATTGGTGTCTAGGGTGCCCGGAGATCGCAGCTGCATGCGGGAGGGAGAAAGTGACGTGGTTGATCCAGGCTGAGAAGGCTGTCGACCCGGTATAAGGTTACCTGGAGGAGGTCCTCGCTGAGGTTGGGGTGACTTGATCTCTTGTTGCGAACGTTGCGCATTGAGAGGTTCCGAAGGTTGAACTGTCCTGCCAGCAGGACTCTCTACGATAGTTGATCTCCTGGGCAATCGCGCTGTGGCAGATAATTTACGATCCAGATGAACCGATTTCATCCGCATGATGTCACCAGAGTTGCGATACGGATCTTGATCTCCGCCTCTGGAGTTGGGAGCTGTTGAGCTGGCTGATTTGTGTAATTCAGCAAGGGCAGCTAGCTCAAAAGACCGCGATAACATACTTGGTGAAAGGGGAACTACACCTTGTTGTTTTAAAACGAGATACAGCCGACGCAAAGCAATGTTGAGTAGAAATGCGTACTGTTCCAGACGAGATACCGCTTGAAACCCGCCACGACAACTTGCATGAGCGTGATCGGTGCAAAGTATCACCGATGGAACGTCGCCAAAGGATGGTGTTTCCCTGACAGATTCAACATCATATACAAATATGCTGACATGAGCAGGGGGCCTGCGTGGGGCTGGTGGCTTCGCTGGATCCTTGTCGGCTTTTTCCTTTTCCTTCTCCCTGTCCTCCGTAGCTTTCGGTGGCGTAGAATCCTTTGGAAGTGAGACTGCGGCAGCTTTTCCGCAGGTGTTACATTGCAGACAATGCGAGTGCCACCGCTGATATGTGCCGAGGCGAACACAGTCCTCCTCAACCGCTTGAGAGCATTTTACACATCGATCTGAGGGTGGATTGTTGAGGGAAAGCTTTGGGGGAGAGGTAGCCGAAAAGGGAGACTCCCCAGCTAGCTCCGGGGCGAGACTCCTAAATCCGTACGTGACTCCCTGAGTACCTAGATTGGTACCGCCTGTTTGCCCCACCACTTCGCCACTACCGTTTTTGATGACTCGGCGCGCGGTAGGGTCCCCGCCCTGTACCGCAAGGAGATGGAGCTTATCCAGGAAGGAAGGCATGGCTTCCCTGACGCTCTGCTCCCTCTCCAGTTTGAGCGCACCCGTTAATGCAATGCGAATGAGGATCTTGAGATAATGAGCTATTCCCGTTACGAGGGCTAATAGTTCTTGGGTCATTCCTATCCGACGCGAACCAGTTTCTTGCGTACGGGATAACAACGTAAAGAGATCGACGGTTTTTCGACAAAGTAGACGGGCTTCTCGAACATGGGACATGCCTGCAAGTAGTGTAAGAAAGATGGCTGTGAACATGAGACCAAGACATACCCTTCAAATTGAGTCTTGCGCAATGATATTCGAGATCGTCAATAGTACCGAAAAGGACTTCCACGTGAAGAATGAATTTCTCTGCCATCCTGATGGCATCCAGATATTGCCCATTACTGACCTGCCGCAGCATATCCGATATGCATGCAGCACTGGATTCCTCGAAGGCCGAAAGAACGCTACAGGACAAGATTAATAATTGAAGTGTACGAACATGGAAATACTGACGTCCAGATTCGGTATACCAACTGCTCCATTCTTACTTGTTTTTCCTTGAGGGAAAGAGGTGTTTCACGTTTTTCCTCTTCAACGTATGAGGGCTCGAGCTCCGATCCATCACTTATGGAACCGCTTGACCTCCGCGAGACCACCTTGACGTTCCAGAACTAGACGGTGGGATGAGCAATGGATTGGGTCCAACTCCGCGTCACGTACCTTGTTGATCATATAGCACTCTGGATGCCAGCACTCGTCCCTCATGTTACGATTGATCTCGACGAATTGCTTCAAGATTGCACTACTGCAGCCAGCGCATTTTGTGGCAAAACGCGTCGAGTAATGAAAATGGCAGTAAACGTCACCATCGTGCTCGTAGTAAGAATCCTGCGGGCCGAAGAGAGTCGGACATAAGGAGCAAGTAAAGTGTTCCACGTGGTACTTTTTGTCTGCGACTCATGTGAGCGGAGGGATGTAGAGTTAAGCAAGAGACGGACTGCACGCGGTGATGTAGCTTCCACGTAAAGCAAGGCCACACTTTGCACAGATGAGGTTGAGACGACGAAAATAGTCCCTTTCACAAAGGGGTTGGTGCTTGCCGTCTGGTCCGTCTATGGGAAAGAATTTTGCGGCGACGACATCACCACAATCCTGATGCATGATCAAGGGGTGATGGGCAAGATGTGGAGCAGAAAACACACCAGACATTTGAAGCAGTTCAAGTGGAAAACAGTGCCGAGAGCACGGACGAAGGCACCCTGCATGGGAAGCCCACATGCTGAGCATGGCCTGGGAAGAAGAATGAGTGCACGATTGCATGATAGCGGCAGACTGACGATGAGGAGAGGTTAGAGGTCACGGAGGAGGTCGAGGTGAGAGGTCCACCCTTGTTTGGGGAGCTCGAGCCAGAGGAGTTGGAGTGGGCGGAACCATCGGAGGTAACGCTGTTGCGGCGGGGCCTGTCGGGGGGGTTGTCGGAGGTGTGAGTACGGGTTGAGCGAGAGGTGCTGTTCGGGGTGGTGGGACGGCTGGCGGTGAGGAAGGACGGAGCGGGAAGGAAAGGAGAGGCGGGGTCAAGCCTGGTGGGGGTGTGGTTGAGGTCGTCGCTGTGCGCGTGTGGGGCCGCCTGCTTCGGTGCGAGGGTGTGTTTGGAGATGTCGTGGGTGGAGCCAAGGGTGGACGCTCTCGTCGGGAAATACGGGCGATCGGGGAGACGGGAAGGACTGGCGGGGGGCGCGGAAATCGGACCTGGATGAGTTTGGATGTCGTTTCGTTGACGAGCAGCCTCAGGGTCAAAGGCCATGGCTGTCGAAAGCGAGACTGGGCACGACGACGCTCATGCAGCAGTGGAACGAGGATCACCAAGGCAGGCGTGACAACTGTCACACATTGGAGAGCTCAATCGAGCCGGCCGTGCTCTCCCCAACATTTCACACTCCGACCCCATGCCGACAGCTCGCAACACTTCTCGGCATCGTGCCGGCCTGACTCCCGTCCCCTCCGTAGCATCTTATAAGACCAGCCCACCCAGTATGCTGTCCTCAGCATCATGCATCCCTACCACCACGTCCTTCTCCACCGCGGCCCATCCCGCATCTTTTGGTTCATTCTTGGCGCAGGTGCCGCTACGTGGTGGCATCTCCATCGCCCCTGTGATATGAACCCACACCGTCGCGTGGAGTGGCAGCCCGGACCCACCCATCAGCGCGACTGGGAACAGGACCGGGAACGCCTCAGGCACATCCAGCAACGTGCCGGAGAAACAGTACGCGTCCCTCACCACCTCTTGATTCACGTTGAGCCCTCCCAGGTCGCCGATCTCTCCGAGTCCACGCTTGACTCCATCATCTCCGGGGCAGAGTCCCTGAAAGTCGTACGTGCCACCCTTTTCACTAACCTCTCCGCACTGATTCACGAGGCAGAAACTCACTCAGCTTCGCGCCGAACGCGAGCAGCTAGAGGCCGAAAAAAAAGCCGCCCAGTCTGCCTAAACAGCGCCATTGCCCCTATCATCCGTAGACAATTCCCTCCCAAATCTAATTGGATTTTATCTTTGTAGTTACTAGACAGCAGCGTAAAATCACCATTCTTCCCTTAAATTTGCTCTTGCTCCGCTTCCGTGCGGTGGACGTAACCTGGCCTCTTTGGATCCAAATCCCCTTGTTCCTCCGCTAGAGGTGGACAAATGAGTCTCTCTCAGAGACGCCAAATTTATTCGACTCACGCGTCGCATGCCAGAAATAGATAACGAGACCAATGATAACGACAGTGAACGCGGGGAAATAGAGCCAGAACGGGGTGTAATGCTTCATCCTTATTTAGACACCAGTCGTCCACATTGAAGGAAACTCACGAATAGGAACAAACCTGGAAGTCGTTCGTGAATAATGGACACGAGACGACCAAGCATGACGCACCAAACAAGAGACCGTAGAAATCACTCGTGAGCAGACTGATGTTGAAATACGCAGACGAAGCAGAGCGGTACAGCATTGGGGCCACCGTGTACAGGGTGAACATGGCTAGCGGAGTAAAATCGACCGCCCCGTCAAGTCAGAACTAGGAAACGTACTTACCTGCGGTATATGCAAGTAAGAACCCAACTAGGGTAGATATAAGGGTGCATCACTCCACTAGACAATTCTTCACTCACCGTTCGCAGCATCCCATGTGGCTTGGGGCATGCGGCGGTGTTCAAGCGCAGATGCTTGAATTCCGTTGATAAGTACCCCCCACATACCCATCTGCCCGACAACCTGCAAATAACAGGTCAGGTCTACTTGAACAGCATTGCAATTGCTATCTCACCTCATAGAGGGGTCTCCTCCTGACGAAATACTCCTCCGTGGCGTTTGCTAGAAACGGACGGTGTTCAGCAGCATATCGAACGAGAAAGACTGCCACCTACTGAAACCGTACAGAGTCGCACCGGCGATCATGAAGGCGTCACCCTTGCCTTTGTTTACGGCTTGGAAGTTTTTGCCCGTGAGCATGTCAGATGCAACGAGCATGCCAAGCCCGCCGACACACACAAGGACACCCTACCGAATCGTTAGCCAGTTTCGACGCAAGGAAATCAAGTGCTGACCAGTATTTGAGTCCAATGGTACCTGGTCCGCATGTATACCCAACAAAAGAACAAACATACGGGTATCGCCCAACTAGAAGAAGGTCAATCATTGCAATGCGGATACCAAAGTACGCACGCATCTAGTAGCATGCACGACAGTAAATCGGTATAATTGTATGCCTAGTTAGCTGTGAATATCCGTGTACCCAGCGATCACCTGCTGGATTTTACCTTTACAACAAGGAAATTTCCCTCCACGTCAGAGCATGCAAGAATGAAATCTGCGGGGGCAGTGAGACTAGTGAAGCAGAATGCTCGATTGCATACATTTCCATCCATCATGAAAGACCATCCGCGCCCAGCCTCTGAAGCCATCTGGAAATTTTATAAGTAATTTCGAATTGCATGGTCAAAACCTCGCACATCTATACATCGTGTACGGGGTATAGACCACGAATAGCGAAAAGTATCTAACAAACCCAAGGGTCAACTCGCCAGCAAGAACAAGAACAAATACCCACAAAAACCAGGTCTGTGTACTGGACAGCGACCAGTTCCTGTCTACGAGTTCGGTCGTGGTGACATTGGTCACCGTGATGCAGAGCGATACGACTTGGCCAGCGATGAGCGAAAAGATGAAGCGTTTGGTCCAAAGACTCTTCCAGCGCGCCCAAACGCTCGACAGCCAGGCATTAAAGGACGAATATTCAATCGGGGGCCTAGCAAGGTTCCGCGATTGATTAATCTGATCCGCCTCACCGGGATACGGTGGCAAGAAGTCGACGGGACTCAGTGCAGTGTCGTCGGGGTAGACTCGTTTGTTGTCCATGGATCGTTGGGACATGAAAGCAATCTCCGCAATTCGCCTCTTTATCAGTTGAGGGTGTGAATCAGCTCGTCCAGGAACGTATCATTCCACCACCCTGCACAAGGGAAATGTGGTGTCAGGGTTCCGCCTGTCAATGTCATGCGGTGCCTGCGGGAGTAATACATACGGGCCACATGGCTGGCAACCCAAGTGTAGATTCATTAATTCAATAAACTAACGCTCTACAACTACTACGTCCTCTCCTGGAAGAATCGCTAGACGCAAGGGGAGCACTCGTCAGCGATGTCATCTCGCTCACAAGCCGTTTGACCTCACCTTGAGATGTTTCAGCTGCCATGTGCATGTGAGGACCAGTACCATAATCTGCAGCAGACTATACCACACAGCCTTGGAATTGGTCCCTTCACTCAAATCGCGAAAGTCTGATTCCCTCTCCCGCTGGTACTGCTGCTCACGACGGATGTCCTCCAGCTTTTGATTCAGCTCGCGGACCTTGCCCGCCAATTCGGAAACATGGCTGCGGTCACGGTCCATGTCCGGCTTGGTGTTTCCCACGACGATGTCCAGGTGCATTTTAATATGTGTGTGCGCAAACCACGACGTGTAGTTTGTGGATAGGCATATCTGGTGGTCACCAGAGTCATGCGAGGTAAAGGTGAAGCGACTGTCGGGCGGTCCACGGGTCAGCACGACGGACTGGCCAGTCTCCATCTCCTACGAAAAGCAATGAGAAATAGGATGCCAGGCAAGGCAACATGGTCACGTACATCCACCTCGACTACGACGCCAAGGTCTGGTTCGAGAACGTAGCTTTGCGACGTTTTTCGCCACTCTAGAGCCCGGTAGTGACCTGGAAAACGGCAGTTAGCTGACGCGCCTCCCCAACTGGTTCTTGTGACACATACCCTCAACCACAGTGTTTGAAGGAAGTTCCTCGATGAAACACCGCTTCTGGTTGGGGTCGAGGTAGAAATGAAGGGCATTTACAATCGTTGCGAGTTGTAATAATGGGAGTAAGACAGCTGCATGACGGAATGCGAACATCCTGCAATGATGAGCGCGCTAGTTGAAGAAGACAAAGTGAATTGCATTCAGTCACGTGTTGGCGGGTAGTTTGCATTGCGCCAAAGTGCATACTAACGACATGGCACCACGAATTCAGCCATCTCTCATCAAGAACAAGATAAAAAGGCAGGAGGTCGCTGCTAAACAAAAGAAGGCAAAAAACCAACAAAGACTTCAAAAACGACTGACTCAGGCGAAAGAAGAAGCAAGCAATCCCGCTGCTAAGAAGGTATCTCAATCGTGCCCAACCGCGCATACCAGTCTATCGCTCAACTCTACACAGAAAAGAATAACGGAGAATGTTCCCCGTACGCTCGACAACTCTCGCGAGGATGACCCCGCAATACTACCATCATCGAAACACCCCGGCAGCGCTTCCTCCGTACAAATCGACGAATTGAATAGCAACATCGCATCGGATCCCTTTTCAGCCTACTTCAACTTTGAAGACGATCCGACTGTGCCACCCAAAGTACTCATCACGACCTCGCCAAAAGCCTCAAAGTCAACCTACGACTTTTGCGATGAATTGGTTGGCGTCTTTCCTGGGGCAGAGTACATCCGCAGGAAGAAGGGCAAGGGATTTGAACTGGGCCGCATAGCAGGGTGGGCAGCTGGGCGAGGTTACAAACACCTCCTTGTTGTGAATGAGGATGTGAAGAAGCCAAGTGTGTGTCATACCGTCCCTTCGTCATACATGTCTGACGATCAACCAGATGCGATCACACTGGTCTACCTTCCAAACGGACCAGTCGCTTATTTCAAGCTCACATCGATAGAACTCACCAAGCAAATATACGTAGGTTATTTCTGGTTCCGCCTTCAGAAGGGCTGACTCGTACGAGGGCCACGCACGAGCCACACCACATAACC
Source organism: Phylloporus scabripes (assembly GCA_038090435.1). Classification (NCBI taxonomy): domain Eukaryota; kingdom Fungi; phylum Basidiomycota; class Agaricomycetes; order Boletales; family Boletaceae; genus Phylloporus; species Phylloporus scabripes. Next base: position 62,683 of record JBBPMS010000080.1, on the reverse strand, counting down.
CTGAACTTGTTTTGAACAATTTTTCCACCAGCCTCGGACACGCCATCGGACGAATGTTTCAAACATTGTTTCCTCCTCTCCCGGAATTCCAGGGCCGTCAGGTGGTGACTTTGCACAACCAGCGTGATTTCTTGTTTTTCCGGCGACATAGGTGAGTCATGTTAGACCACATAATACTAGATCAAGCTAATGGTGAAAGGTACGCATTCCGGTCTCCGGAAAAGGTTACTCTCCAGGAGATAGGACCCCGTTTTACGCTCAAGTTGAGATGGGTAAAGAAAGGACTACCAGTTGTCTGGGGCTTTGGAGCTGCTCCGCAACCCTTGGAAATTTCAGTGGGTACGGAAGAAGAATCCGCCCATCAACCGGCACCGGAGGACGTAGATGTCGGTGAAACACCTTCCCTAAAGAATCCGCCAAAAGACAACGATTTACTTTGGCAATGGAAGGTTTGTAATCCACATTGCGCCGTTGATTATCGGTTGACGCCTTTTGCGCATCAGCCCGAGTTGGAAACTACGAGACGGACATTTTTCCTGTGACTTATCCCTGTAGGCGTGATGGCACCATTATTGGTCCAGTGAGGAGTAGCTTGTTTTTGTAGCATTGTGTCCTTGCTGAATTGAAGCTCGTGGGGCCTGCTAGAGGGCGTGAGACAGTTGATGTAGAAAGCCACTGGCACTCGACAAGCCAAACCAGCGACATGTCTTCGGAGACCCCACTACCATCGCCACAAGAAAATGTAAAGCCAAAGGACTACTATGCCAAGTTTTCTGTGTGCCCACCATCTTTCCCATCCTGGTAGTTGATCTCACATCGCGCCCGGTGCAGGCTCGGAAATCATACACAGAATACACCGAGTATGTCTCGCACGAGCCTCTTTCAGGCGCAAGCGGTTTTAAACACACTCCGATAGCCCATGCGAGGACGCGTCCAAGGCATCCCTGACTTGTATGGACCAGAACGGGTACAACCGAGATAAATGCATGGCATACTTTCAGGCGTACAGAGACTGCAAGCAGGCATGGGTGCGAGCTACGCCGCAACGTCTGTCCACGACCCGACTAATTTTGTTCGTATTTTACATCCCAGATTGAGCAGAGGCGTGCAGATCGTCAGCGTGGCCGTCAAACGCCGATATAAGAGACATGGGGTTGTATCTTGCCATGACTTTTTTTCGACGATAGCTTTGTTAATTGGTGAGCCCTAGTCTGGTGACGGTGAGCCAGCATCGTGTATTTCCGGGCTGCTCTCCGGAGAAACGTCAGATCCCCAAATATCACAGTGTTCGTCTATCTTGGTCGGAACTAATCAGCGTCCTAGCAACTCGGCAGAAAGAATACGCTTCCATCTCTAGTTGCGGTGGGTGCTCAGAGGGAACACTATCGCCAATTAAGTCATCGCTAAATTGGTATATCATTGGTTGACCATCGGTTGAATGACCATTCCTTTGCATTGCCTCGAGACACACGGACCATTTGGTACGGAAGGAATCGTACAGATATCGACTAGTTGTCCCCGACATCAGGGACTGAAGACGCACAGATTATTTGGGTCCAGAGGATGAATTTAGAACAAAGGTAACGAGTACGGCGACTACATACACAGCACGAGAGATAGCTATCGTCGACACAATCATAGTGTGTGCACAACAGTTCATTCGGGGAGAGGGGGTGGTGCATCCGGCTGCGGAGCAAAGATAATGTTGAGAGGGGGGGTGGTCTGACTGTCCTCGTTGAGGACAGTCGCAATGATAGATCGGCCAGCAAACGATCGTCCCGCAAGAGACTTGAGAGCAGCCTGTGCACCGGAGGCACTAACAAATTTCACGTATACCCTTCCTACTCCAGCAGCCTCGTCCGCACGTTGCGCATCAATATGGGATTGTTGACCGATTTCCCCAGGAGCCCACTTGGACTTATCCTTCTTGAGAGGTCGGGGAATGCGGAGATCCTCGACTGGTCCATGCTTGAAACACTCTTCTTTGACATCTTCATAGATATCACCATACTCTTGGTCGTCGACGAGGTCATCCGCGGTAACCATGTTCAACATGAGGAGAATCCGCGCATCCGCAGTGTTATTTTCGCCAGCCGGCATGATTGGGCGAGGAATTTCGGGAAACTGATCATAAGGTAGATTTGGTTGGCCGGGTTTTGCACCAACAGAGGCCCTCTGAACAACTAGGTAGCGGTCTCCGAGCTCCATGCCATTCAAACTTTGAATGGCGACATCAGTAACGCTGGCATCGACATATTCGAAGAATGCAAATCCCTGAAGAGATCAGTGAGATAATGCAAAGAATGCTGAGATAAAAATGCTAACTTTCGAAGCTCCGTTACCATTTTCTCTGACAAGATTGAAAGCTTTAAGTTCTCCGAAGCTCTTCAATAGTTCCTGTACTTGCTCCTCATTTAGGTAAGTTGGAAGCCCGCCGACAAATACTTTGTTGATCGAATCGGGTACGTTGGTCGATACGACTCCCGGAACGTGAACACTAGGAGCAGTTATCTCAATGCCACCGTAATCTTTGGGCCTACGGATTTTGAGGGGGCCGTTGATAAAGATGATACCATCGAATGCCATGGCTGCCGTAGCGTCCTCAGCACTGCGGAACTAGATTGGTGATCAATGGGACATGTTCGAACGACGAGTAAAGACCCTACCTCAACAAAGGCATAGTTCTTTTCATAGTTGCATTGGACAGCAAGAACAGGATTTCCGGGGCCGCCCGTGCCAATACTCATCTCAATCATCTTGGAATTGAAGAAATCGGCCAAGTTCTGCTCGTTCACATCCGAAGTAATGCTGCCGATGTATAACCGACGTGACTGTCTGGAGAGGTTGGGGTTACTGCCAATTCCCATGCCAAAAGTTTGTACAGGAATGGGAGGTGGAAGGCCAGCAATGCCAAGAATAGGTGGAACCTGCGTACGGTTAGCGCCTGGGAGGTTGAAAAGCCCTACATGTGTAGTTTGTATGAGTTGGTCCAATTTTGAGCGGATGGAGACTCCACCTGTCTGCTTCGCCTGCATGGCCGAATACTGTTCATATCCGGGGGCATGAACATTCCATCCTGATGCCTTTCGCTTTCGCTGAGACAATGGAACAGCGCCTTCGGGTGTTGGGGATCGTCTTTCGGGAGTACCTAGGCCGTCCCTTCCCCTCGCTCGGCCACCACGCCGATGGGGTGAACCAGCCTCTTCGCCACGACCTCGGCGGTTGCCATGATCATCGTCTCGTCGATAATCACGGCGGCGATCTTCATCATGAGGACGCCTGTGGTCTTCAGGTTCTCTTGCGCGCCCACCATGGTCACGGGGGGTACCACGCCTATCGTCTCGGCGATACCGGTCCCTGTCCCTGTCCCTGTCCCTGTCCCTGTGGCCCTCCCGCTCCCTGTCTCTATCTCTATCTCTGAAGTCCCTGTGGTGTCCGTCATCATGTCTTCGACGTTCGCGGTCTTCACGATACCCACGGTCGATGCGGTCTAAATAAAAAGAAGAAAAAGTAGTTTGCGTAAGTAACCTGTGTTGCTGCTGAAAACAGCATATTGGCGGTGCGAGCGACATCCACGGGAAGGGCTAGCTGACAAAAAAAGAGGAAAGAGCACAGTGCACAGATGCTACGATGCACCATGAGCTCATTGTTGGCAAGGAGAAAACTAAAAAGCGAGTAGACGCAGGAGAAAGCCAAGTACCTCTATCGCCTCTCATTGAGTACGAATTGGCTTTTATGGCTACCTGTGAAAAGCGCTGGATGCATGTGTATAGTTGTTCGACTTACCAGCTGAATCGGCCATTTCTTTTTTTTTTTTTTCGTCTTCCGCTCGTTGAACCCAGGGTGTGGTTTGTGGTAAACGACGAAAATTCCGCGCGAATACCAGTGGATGCTGACATCAGCAAAGGGACCCCGTACACCATACACTAGCAATCGCCGCAGTCCATCTTGGTTTGCTCTGTCCGACCATGCCTACTGAGCTCCCTTATGCTGCTGATGCCCAAGTTTCCTTGTCATATGACGAACTGGAGGTACGTTCCTCTGGCATGCTGCCAACCATCGCTTACCTGAAGTCTTTCCAGGTGCTGCGACTACAATACCAGAAAGAACTTGGTCAGTCCCATGTCACGGTTCAGACAAAGTTCAACTATGCTTGGGGCCTGGTGAAAAGCCCAGTCCGCGAGCATCAAGTAGAGGGCGTCCGCTTGTTGCAAGGCATGTCCGTCCATTCCCTGCAGACGGTACCGCTGATGATTGTATACTAGACATATACCGGACAGAGCCCGCACGTCGTAGAGAGTGTCTATACTATCTCGCACTCGGGTATTATAAGATGGGTAATTATGCGGATGCAAAGAGTTTCAACGGTTGGTGTGGTTGGCCGCGAGAATCTGGATAAACTCTGATTTTCACTGTAGATATTTTGCTGGAGAAAGAGCCAACTAACCTTCAAGCTCTAAGTCTAGCATCTCTAGTTGAACAAGCTGTCACTAAAGGTTTGTTCCAACAACAACTGTGCGTAGGCGAACGCCGATTGATTATTTGATCTTAGAGGGATACGTTGGCATGGCACTTGCAGGAGGCATAGCTGCTTTAGGCACGCTTCTCATTGCTGGTCTCGTACGGCGAGCAGCTCGCAAATGATATTATTGCACGTACCAGCTTGCCCTGTTTCCTTCTGTGCAGTTGCATGTCTGTGTCGCTCGTTTGGTTCCTCACTCCATTGTTATCTATGCTACTTTCCGAAATCATACACGAAATCTCAAGTATTGTATTCAATTATTCCTGCTTCGTATCTGGAACCAGAGTAGCAAAAATGGTGACCACCACTGGTACGCCTCGCAACTTTTGACCTTCGCATACCACCACAACAATCATATATTAATTTACACACTGAGGGTCCCGGAGCGAGAGCAAGCGCAAGTCACTTTCAATGCAAATGTGGAATAGATACGTGAGTGAAAGCAAGGATACATCTACTGTCATGTTTCTTGGTTAATCAATGAAGAATGTCGTAGGGAGGCACGTGGTTCCTTGTGAAGTCCATAAGAGTCATTTGTCAAGTAGGAAGAAAGGTGGCTAGAGAAAACATAAGATTTAGTACGCCGAAGAATTCTTTCACTTACCCGCTTGGGCATCCATTTGCTGCGTGGTTAGCTGAAGTACGAAAGTCAAAATCTAAATATAGGCAACTTGAAGGCTTGGGCTTGGGCTTACCTTGAACGAAGCTAATCCGATGAAGAGGAATGATATACACACTCCAATTTCAAAAATCAGCCATAAGCATGCCCAAACTGTCATATTCGATGAGATAATCGGCCATGAACGAGAGAGTACTCTTACAATGGGCAGAGATGCGGGGAAACAGTATATGAAACTGTGTGCAGTCAGAGTCATTGACCTTGCGAAAGAATTTATCATCTGCAATGTCCCCTGCGAAGAAATTCTGTGAAGCTGCGATCATACAGACTCTACTTACAAACAACGAAGAAAACACTGAGACAGGTCAGAAGAACGACAGGTGAGAGAGGAAGACACTGACTTCATGACACCGACAAATAAACAATACCATCTAAGGGCCTGACTATGGAAGGTCTAGGAATACCCAGGTGGCATACCGGATGATCACCTACGCATGATCAATGAACCAGAAACCAACCAGAAGACCCTCATAGAGTAGTGTGAGGAGTATGGTGCTTCAGTTGATAAGCCGGCTGGAACGATCAAAAAGAATAGTATTAACTCACAGTTTATCGCGAACGAGGACAAGTGGAGTGACCAATCCAAGACCGAGCACGAAGCTGAGTATTTTGGCGACTAGGATATCGAAGCCACCCAACATGAACAAACCACCAAAGATGGTAGAACCCACATATCCTGCGGGTAATATTATTTTTGGTTTACCGCCTTCTACAAGCGTTGCTCCGCCCAGATATGGATCGATGGTGACAGATACTATAGTTCCACCGGTTAAAATTGCCTTGTAGGCAGGACAAACCGAGTACGAGATGAGGATCGAGCGAGGGCATTACAGAAAATGCTCACTGCGATTATGTGGCAGAGTTCGTGCCAACCGATGGTGAATAGCTTCAGTGGGTTGATTAGCGTCCGGGCCCCGGGTATATTCCACACCCCGAAAATGACGACAGCATATACGACAGTCTAAAGCGCCTGTTAAGCGGCAACATCGCACCCGGTTGCTTGACATACAACATATAAAACGACTACCTAAAGAGACGCATTCTAGTAAGCGCTGCATGGAGGGGTTCGGGTTATACCGACGACAATGCACGAACCTGGTCATGTGTCGGGATTAGTGGGGGTGTGTATGCCGGGGAGGGGAGTACCCCTGCGGGAGGTCCAGCAGGCGAAGACGACGACATGAATGGGCAGATGAACTGCCGTTCGACTGGAGAGGGGAAAAAGAGAGAAGGTGGGGATCGGATGAGTGCGGAGTTGGACGCGCGAAGGTTTGGAGGAACTCGTGGAGACCGCAAGGACAAACAGCAAGTTGAACACGGAACAACTCCGGAAGGCGCGTCAGTCACGTGCCAAACGCGTTGAGTACTTTCTTTGGAACTCCGCCCTAAAGAAAACTCGTTAAATAACGCGTCATGGTGTATGCAGCGCTCGTTCTCCCTCCCTCTCGCTCTCATCTCCCAACTCGCACTACATAGCCATGGTATGTTCAGATTTGTGCATCTTCTCTCTATGACTGACCTGTATAAATTCAGTCTGGAAAAGGAAAAGCGTGCGTTAGCTCCACTTCTTGCCCAAGTGTGCAGATGCTAATGGAGAATGCAGTGGAAAGTCTTCTGGAAAAACTGGAGGCGATGCAAAGGCTCAGTCTCGCTCATCGAAGGCTGGCTTGCAATTCCCCGTCGGTCGTATCCACAGACTGTTGAAAAAGGGCAACTATGCTCAACGTGTTGGAGCTGGCGCGCCTGGTGTGTTCAGTATGATTTCATGATAAATCTATCCTGATGTCATCAAGTATATCTCGCGGCTGTGCTTGAATATCTGGCTGCAGAAATCCTTGAGCTGGCAGGCAATGCTGCTCGTGATAACAAGGTATGGCCTTCTTAGGCGCTGCCATACGTTGCTCACTTGTCATTCAGAAACAACGTATTGTACCTCGTCACCTCCAGCTAGCTATCCGAAATGATGAAGAGTGGGCTATCCCCTGGCTTTCGAAAGATGCTTGCTAATATTCTTTTAGATTGAACAAACTCCTGGGGGATGTCATCATCAGTCAAGGTGGTGTTGTGCCATTTATTAATCCAGAATTGTTGCCATCAAAATCGAACAAGGGGAAAAAGGATGGTGCTTCACAAGAAGTTTAGATATAACAATACTTTTGGACTCTTGCATGTACCCTTGCTTTGTATCATCGTACATTGATTTTTATAATATACGGTATCTTTTATGTAGCTCGTTCTGAGGTTGACCATGAATTGTGATTTATCGTCCATAGAACATGTGTATTGTGCATAATCAATCAATCTGAAGCAACCCAAGAGCATCAGGGTCTGCTGGTCGAGATCCATTTCCATCACTTATCTACTACTTCATCTTCAGCGTCGCTTGCCATAGTTCTTCGGGACAACCCACCAGAAGTGCGCCCTACTCCTTTCTTGGTATCTCCCCCTCCGTCGGAGGGCACGCGGGGTGCCCCTCCAGATAACCTCTTATAGCCAGTAGGTGGAGGAGACGCCGTGGTCGAACGGTTGTTGATATTAGCAATCAAGTTGCTCACGCTGCTCCCCTGCTGGCTCCTTGGACCCCTCGATAAACGGGGTCCACGCAGCACCCCTTGTCCAGACGTGTGCCTCGTCAACCCTGACTTGGCAGTGGTCAAAGGTTGATCTTCAGCAGTGGATTCGCGACCCGCCGTAACGGACGGAGAGGGACTACGTGCTTGAGCCGGAGATGAGCTTGCAGAATGGAATGCCGAGTGCCTTCGGAGCGATTTAATAGGATTCTGGGGTGTGGCAGGGGTCACTGCAACAGCCGGCGAAGGTGTGGGTCTGTCTTCAATGGCAGGCGATGCAGGCGGCGAGACAAACGTAGGTCGTGCAAGCGGTGCATTGTCGACTTCGGGAGGCGGTTCCCTAAAGGCTGGACGTGGAGGCGTGTCCTCAGTGTCAGAGAACGGTTCCTTGAAGATGGGGCGTGGAGGTGCAGGGTCATCTTGTGCTGCAGGCTCTGGAGCATATTCTGGTGCAGGGTCTTCGATCGACTGCTGCTCAGTAACAATAGTTGCAGGCTCCTCTGTTCTTGTTGTAGGCGCGGAGGGTGGTGCAACTTTATTACTCTGTGCTGGCGAAGACGCAAGCTTTTCAGCTGCTTGTTGAGCCGCAAGGATCTCCCTGGTTGGCGCGCCTACCGAGATCTTGCCACGGCTCATCCGCATATCTACTGGCGCAGTGCGTTTCCTAAGCGGTACACGTCGTTCTGATTCGCGTTGCTTTTTGGCAATTGTAGGTGGTAAAATGTTGCCATAATTCTTCAGTAGGTCGAGGAAAAAGACTTTTACAGGCTCAATATCGCACGGAAACAGTAAAATAACCACTCACGCGTAGGGTGGCGATCTTGGATAGATAACTCAGTCTCGATCTTTGGTCGGATGATCGCTGAGTAACATGGAGATTAGCCGCAGTAGAGTCTACGTTCAGGAGACACTTACTGCGACCAATTGACAAAGCAAGTTTTGTCATGTAAACATCAACTGGTTCTTCAGCGGCGGTTGATACGATCAAAGTGCGAAGATGGGTAATCAAAGCATCGAGGACATAGAGATGGACTTTAGGAAGTCGTTGTAGGGCTGTTTGTAGATCTTGCAAGTGTTGCTCCTCAGACGACTCCCCACCCGCCTTGGCTGCTGAGCCCACTGTCGGGTACAATTTCCTTATGTCGTCCCAACCTTCCCACAATGCTAAGGGAGGATCGAGCTCCAAAGCCCACAATTTTACGCAGCCAGCAAGGACGGGCGCGTCATACTTGGCAAGCATCTCGGAAGAAAATGGCTGTCCAGGTGGTATTGCATTCAGAGCTTCTCTGAGATGGTGAAGTGCTGGAAGGGGTACGTCGTAAATCCAAGCTTTCCGTTTTTCTAGTGGCAATGGATGAAACTGAAATAACATCTAGCTCAACTTGAGAGCTTACCTTCATCACTGGATAATTTTGTGTAGGATTCGGTCAAACCATCTAGCAGCGCAGTGAAAACAGGGGGCACCGTTTCTCTCTTACCCTCGCCGGATGTTAGAGCGCTCCATCCACCTTCTGCCCACTTACGGAGATCGATGCCAAACACGACGTCTGACTCATCGTGGGCAACGGACTCATAGAGCTGTGGCACAGGGCGGAAGGGACCTGTGCGGTAGCGCTCGATCAGAGCAGTCAGATCCGAGTCCGGTTGATAAGACGCAATCAACGTTGCCGACTTCTCTAGAGTCGGCTCGAACGCCTTTGGCAGATTGGCCAAGGTTCCTTGGTATTGAAGCAGGACTGTCGGGAAAAACAAGTGGTCTGATATTGAATTCGAGCGACGACAGATGAAGAAGGCACTTACCAGTCTTGACCGCTGCAAGGCGCTCCAATTCCCATTTCTGGAGCAACTTTAGCATCTCCTCGATCCTCTCTTCTAAGCCAAGACGCTGTCTGTCAAGCTTCCTCACAGCGACACGGTACAATTTATCTGCTTCGTCTGCTTCGTTACGCAGCCTAACGTGTACTGGCTCGTTCTGAGAGTTAGAGTTAAGAACCTTTGTCACTACGTTGACTAGGTCGCCAGAGCGCTTCAGCAGATTATCGGTAATCTGGCTCCTCTTCCCCGGAATGGTGGACATCTCCGACGACTTGCCTTCCAAGTCAAATGCCTATTGTCCCATGTAAGCCGGATTGTAAAGAGATAAGCATGACAACAAACCTTGGGACGGAATTGATAAAATGCGTCATCGGCGTGGACAAATTGGTTTCCAAACTCGCCGACCCTACGGAGTAAACCATCCCTTTCTGTTAGATCCCTCGCGCCTTCCTCTGCTAGGTCCATATTGCCACCAAAGCCAGGTACGCTCTTGTTTAGCCATTCAACAAACTCCGAACCAGAGAAACAATCGGGATACTCCCCAATCAGAGAGAAGCGAACGGGTCGGAGATTCAGCTCAGTAGCAGCGCGTGAGAGGAGATTAGATACAGCTGATGGTGGTAATGATAGGCCAGCTAAAAGGATTGGAGCAGAGGACGGCGATGCAACAGGTGAAGCTGCCTCTGCCTTTGAGGGTGGCAAAGGTGGTGACATGGAAGGAGGGGATGACGCAAGGACCGGTGACTGTGGTTCGACTTCTTTGCCCTTTCCCTTGTCAACTTTCGGCAGCTCTTCTTCCTTATCCTCGGTGGTTTCACTTGCTGAATCGTCCGTAGGAGACCCGACGGCCCTGCGCTGAATTTCTTTGAATCTCTGTGCGATGCGCTCTGAAACAGTGGCAGAGCGCTGTGGTGGACGGGCGTCACGCGGTGCAAGCCGTGGCGATGTCGTGTAATGATCACCCAAGTCATTGTTCGGTGCAAATTTGGCACTGTCAACAGGTCAGCATACATGTGATGGATAAGGTATGACCATACTCGTCCTCGGCCTCATCTGCCCGACGTGTTTTGGACAGGTATGTATTCTTCAGCTTGATAACCTGTTTATGGAAAGCTGGAGTTAAAAAAGAGAGTCAGTCAGAAAGCGAACAGACCTCTTTTTGGGCATCCTCGTAGTAGCGCAACCAATTGTTCAGAGCAGTCGTCTTACTCGTGAAAAGCCTCTCCTGCTCGGCAAGAATTAAAGGAGATCTACGCGTGCACAAACACGCGTACCTTGTAGCCTTGCGACCAGACACTGAATGGCTCAGCAACCAGAGTTTGAAGGTCCTTGGCGATGCCCCGGTAGACCTGGCCTTGAGCGGCAGACTCTGCTTGAAGTCCGCGAAATGTCACAAGGAGGGATGCACCATCGTCTCTGTTAAATCCATCTGCCGGAGATGGTGTGGGTCAACCCAGGCGGATATTATGAGCACATACTTTGAGAGGTGCTCGCGGAAAGATTGAGCAAGGTTGTCGCAAGCTGATTCTCCGCATATGCGCGTGCCTGCGTAAGGTGAGCGATGGGCGATACAGAGTGAGGGATATACGGACCCGGATGAATGCGACGATTTCCTCGTTCTCGGCGACCCCCTGGGGCGAGTGAATAAGGTTTGTGATGGGCAAGACCATGAGCATACCTGCTCGAGCTTGTTGAATAGGATTTCGAGGCCCTTGCGGTAGTCCTGCGTCCAGAATGAGTTGGTGAACGACAACGGGAGCGAAAGGACCGCCATGGGGGTGTGTGTTCAAGCTGTGTCTTGTCCTACGAGCTCGGTTGTTGCCGATCTACATCGACCCTCCGTTTTTTCTGGCTCAGACTCTGTCCATTCGTTTGCCAATGGGTCATGTTCCACACAGGCTCTACTCGACCGCCTCCAGAGTCGCAGTCTCCGCCGCCCATTTGAACCAATTTCCCCCAAGAGAAGCCGTCGTTAGACAGGCTGGCAAAGTCGTCTTCGATCCACAGGCTTGGGCTGCTCTGCAACCACCGCCGCCCTCCGCCTTGTCCGCGTTTGCACATCGCGTCGGTCTGGGCTCAATAATAGACTCTCCAGACACCATTCGACGCGCCTGCACACACCCATCCTTCCTGAACCTCCATGCCAAATATTACCCCTCCAGTCCAGCTCCTCCGACGAACGCAGACCTTGCAGCACTCGGCAATTCTCTCCTCGGCCTCTTTGCTTCAGAATACCTCCATGCCTCATACCCACATCTTCCAACCCGTGTGCTCAAGGCCGCACTCAGCGCTCACGTGGGCCCCCTGACGTGCGCCAGTGTTGCTCAAGAAATCGGCGCTACCCCTCTCTTACGGTGGCATAGACAGGTTCGCGCGCCAGTCCGCTTCTACACTGCCGTATTAATGTTTGTTTTCGCCAGCCTTCCACACCAACGTCGCCTCCACTCTTGCATTCAGACGCGCTTGCATCAATACCGCGTGCATTGACGGCGCTGGTGTACCACGAACGGTCGCTTTCGACGGCCCGAAAATTCGTCCACTCCCTCTTCATGGGCAGGCAAGTCGACTTGCGAGCCATGCTCAAGTTCCGAGACCCGAAACGTGCTCTTATGGAGACGGTCGCAAAGTTTGGCAGGGAACGACCAAAGTCAAGGTGGTGCTACTTCTTAGCCCTAGAGGCACTAGCGCTCATTCTTCTCAGACTTTTGAAAGAAACAGGTCGCTTTTCAAACTCGCCGATATTTGTCGTTGGAATATACTCTGGTGCCGACAAACTTGGCGAGGGCTTTGGAAGCTCACTAAAAATGGCAGAGTACAGGGTATGATATCCCCTTTTTCTGATTCAAATGCTGAGAGTCGAGGCTCTGGACAGGCTGCCGAGGATGCCTTGCATCGGTTGTATCTCACGAGGACCCCGTCTGATCTTCTCCAACTCCCTTCGTCAACCTTTGATCCCCAGGGTAACATCTATAAACCTGGCCCTGTGGCAGACTACACTCCGGGTGCCCTTGGTGAGGCTGAGATCCTGTATGCCAGTTCTGGTCGCAGCGGAATAATTGCTCCCAAACGACCCTCGATGGAAGAATTGGCGAGCAGGAAGGCTAATGTATAATACTCAACCTTAATCTGCATTACTCGCTATCGAAGAGCTTTCGGGAGTATGGGAATGTTGATTCTCGATTCCAGGTCATCACTCCCAATTGTTGCAAGCGCAGAATATCTGGTTGCATTTCTGAGTGTCAGTGTGTTGGATCTGCAAGATACAACCCACTAGCCGCACTCCTGGACAAAAAGTATTACTACACGCGTGCAAGGGTACAATTCGATCTTAACGGATGGAAACCCAAGTTATTCCTAAGCGGCCGTGAGGCCGTTGGCCATGGTCAACTTCAACTTCAACCTCCTCCGGGTCCGGAATCGTTCTTGTGACCCCATCCCAGCTCACGTCAGTCACGAACTCTTTCATACTCTCTACATCATAGTCACGGACATACATACACGCTATGAAGACAAGCCGCCGAAGATTGTGACCGTCGGCATGGCGGCCCAGAAGAGCGTCGCGGAGACATTGTGCGCTGCAAGAACATTTGTTGGGATTGCCTTGCGACCGGCCATAGCATGCTCTAGAAAAGTCTACGTTGTGAAGTTCCAACTCTTCCAAAGCTGGTGCAAAGGTTTGATTAGAGTGCGGCCCCCCCGTGTCTTGCCTGGCGGGATGATGCTGGGAGAGGGAAAGTATGTGGATCAAGCCCTGCAAGTTGACTTGAGATAGTTTTATGTGCCGCAGCTCCCCAAGATATCCGAAAGTTGTTGTCCAAAAGTCGGATGAGAGGGTGGTTCCGGTGTCAAAGTCGATTTGAAGACTTTGAAGGTTGGACAGGGGGATATTGCGACAAATGCTCCCTATGAGTTCCTCGCGATCCCTCGATAACGACGTCCGCAAGACGATGTCAACCTTGAGCGGAATGTTGCAATCCCAGTCCTCGTAAAGCTGACCCAGCTCATAAGATGTTGTATCCGCAGAGAATGCACGACGACCAGAATCATGTTCCGCCGCACTCAAGACGAAGCCTACACTCGCGAATGACGTTGCAATGAAACAAGTGCGGATGGTGGGGACAAGCGCCAAAGCCTGATCCTGAGACGCGATGAATCGACTCGCAAGAAGGAGATAAAGTTGTGTGTAATCATCCTGACCAACTTCAAAACAGAATCGCAACCTGACCTCTGTCTTCAGGGGAATGTCAAAACATGACAATAGGAGGACAGCCGTCGAGAATGGCGCAACAACCGAGAGACGGGACAGCCGAGGGAAACTGAGCTTCTCTGACCCCTCCATGGACCAGCCGGAGGGACTACGGAGGGCACTAGGGAGAGCGTTTTCAAGGTGTAGATGTACAAGGTCCTGCATGCGGCTCAGTGCGACCTGGAGTTCTGCGAGTGTTGGCTGACAGGAAGAACCGAGATCGCGCAGCCGAAGAGACGTGAGACAACAGAGTGTCAAGGATGACAGTGGGACCGCGTAGTTTGTCAGTTCTAGTTTGCGGAGGGCTGGTATACCCCCTTCAAAGAGAGGTTCTGAGACCAGGGCAGGTTCCGCAAGGTAGTTGGATCGTTCCACACAAATTCGCAGAGTGTGGAGGAGGGGAGCGCTAGAGGAAAACATGGACAAAATACGTTCGGCCTCTCGTCGTGTGAGTCGTAGGCACAGGTCCTGAATACGGCACGCCTGAGGAGCCACCCGTTCCAAAAGATATAATTCTTTGGACTGCTTTGGGTATTCGGAATCGATGCAAACTTTCAGCGGTACGCCCTTTGACCTGGCGAGTAACTCGTTCGTCCAGTTATGCGAGGACACAAAGAGAAACGACCAGAGAGTCGAACAGTTCAATGCAACATCTCGCCAATGACGGCAGACATAAGAAACATTGACCCAGTCAGGTATGCTGGGTTCAAAGTAGCGGTTTTGTTGACAGTTGCGAGCGCAATGGATGAATATGGATGCGAGAGTCTCGGGTGGAAGACGAGAGATGGGGGAGAGGGCGTTCCTCTGAGCGCGGAGGTTGCATAGGACCAAGGTTAACGTGGCGATCTCGTCGTCAAGACGTGCCTGGGCTTCTGAGGTGGTATCTACTGTTTGCATGAGATGAGACCGGGTTGCTTGACGGATGAGGTGGACTGCACGGAACCAATCAGTTATCGAGGAACTGTGTACTAGTGGCCCACTTACGCCTGTGCCCTGATACAATTGGCAGAAATAATCCAGGATCTAACTTGGAACTACACAAGGAGACTGCACTCAACCGTATAGCAGTGCATTTTTAAGGCAGATCACTTACTTTTAAGCGCTGCTAGAAGGTTTCAATGGCGAGTATCTCAGCTGATTGGCAGACGCTTGTTTGTCCCTCACACAACACCAAGTTCGGCCAAGGGACGATATCGCTTATTGTCAATTACGTTGAACCTGCCTGACCAGTTGTGTGCTCAGGCTCCTACATTGGTCCCAGTACTAAGAATAATATATGGGAAACACTAGAGGGTGAGCAGGTTGATCCAGTATTTTCGCCCAGGGCAGGAACAATGCCAATCAGTCACTTCACGGTCTCGTTCCCAACGTCATTGGAGCAAGTGCCAATCCGAAATTATACGTTTCACGTAAGTGAGCGCTTGAACCGTTTCAGAAACACGAACCCTGATATTCGCCGTATAGAACGTGTTTGCCGGATGATAATGACATTTGAAAATTGTTATCTAGGATTGGTGAACTGGCAGGTGGGTACGTCGACGGAGGACTCAGTGGAAACTAAAATAAATCAAGTTCACTATCAATCAGCAGAAAGTTGTTGCCACGGAGTATCCTTGGAGCTAGTCGCTCGGCAACAGAGCCGTTGCTCGGCTATTGGTTGAGTGTGGCTTCACAATTTCACTCACGCATTCTCTCCTTATTTTTCCATCCTTCTCCTTCGAGATGCATCTCAACCTCGTCGCTCTTTTTGCCCTCCTCGCCGTCGTCGATGCCAATGACCGTCATGCGCGTCTCGCAAAGAGACAGTTTTCTTCTTCTTCCTCCTCCTCCTCCGTTTCCTCAACTTCCACTTCCACCTCTCTTTCATCCACTTCTGCTTCCACCTCTCCTTCCTCCACTTCCACCGGCTCCCCTAGTCCTACCACCCCAGTTGGTACCTCAATACCCTCGCTAAGCCAGATCAGTTCCGGGATGCCCTCCCCCACAACCCTTCCCGTTACTGCTACTTATAGTGCTGGAGCTACTGCGCCGATCTCCGGTGCCCCACCGTTGCCGACGCAGCGTAAGCCCACCTCTCTCATCTCTGTTCCCTATCTGACCTTGTCCAGTCGTTTTCCATCAGAGTGATTGGCCCGCCCTGGATCAACTTGCTCCCACCAGTATGTTGGCGCTCCGCTTTACTCGTCTATTCCGTAAATTTATCATCCCCGTTGTCGTTAGCCAGTGCAGAGGTTGCCGAGTGGATGAAGGAATTGGATGGCTACGACATTCCCGACCTTTCTCCCACCACAGATGGAACCTGTGCAGGTGATCCACAGGCTGCCGCGGAGGCTGCCAGCCGTGGCTGGTGGACGTGTGGTGGGCATACTCGCGACACTGATATCACTGCATGTCCAACCGAGATGACGTGGGGTGTCAGCTTTGATGATGGCCCTGCCTTTTACAGTCAGTTCTCCTCTGTTTTCGATGCATGTGCCAATTCACTTACTCTTCCCCCCATTTAGCCCAGTAAGTGAAATCTCAAGGCTGCGAATTGGCTCTCATGTTAGCTAGGGAGTTGCTGGAATACCTCAATTCGAAGAATATCAAATCCACCTTTTTTGTGATCGGCTCGCGCGTTGTTGAATTCCCTGCGGTACTGAGGGAAGAGTATATGGCTGGCCACGAGATCGCCGTTCATACTTGGTCCCACAAAGTCTGCCTGTCTGTTTTCCTTCTCACTTCGATTGCTGACTTGTGCTCAGTACCTTACTACGCTTACTAATGAACAAATTGTTGCTGAACTGGGATACACTCGCAAAGCCATCAAAGCGGTTCTTGGTGTTACTCCGGTTTTGATGCGGCCCCCTTATGGTGACATCGATGATCGCGTCCGTGCTATATGCCTCGCTATGGGATTGATTCCCGTTATCTGGACCAGTGTTCCCTCTGGCGCTACGTTCGATACCAATGGTATGGTAAACTAGAATCTTGTGACTTACTTTGCTCACTATAAAAAACAGACTGGAAAATCCCTGGTGGTGTTGTAAACAGCACACAATCATTTAATACCTTTCAAGCTATCCTTCAAAATTCGACGACCCTGGACACCGGTTTTGTCGTTCTAGAGCATGACTTGTATATCCAAACGGTGGACCTTGCAATTGGTTATACCCTGCCCGCCGCTGAGAGCTTCAAACCTTCCATCACCGTAAGTCCTGTACGCATCACTCGACCCTTGCTAACCCACTTGTGCTCATATAGTTCGACTCCATTGGTCACTGCAATGCGATCCCTGCTACGAACCTCTATCGTGAGAGCAATCAGAACCAGTCGTTCCCTTATCCAAATTCCACTTACGATAGCGCGGGAACAAGTGGGGGAGGGTCCCAAACAAGTGCTGCTGCGTTGAACGCTGCTATTTCTCTATCGGCGGCCATTGCACCACTGCTGGTGTTAGCCGTATCACTATCAGTGCTGTGACGGCCTTGCTTTTCCCGTAGTTTCATTCACTCGACTAATTTCGAGATCTGCATGGCTGTAGATAGTTTTGACCACGGACAGATCTAGTGAATCTTTCAGCATAGTACTGCCTTTGATTTGTTCTGAACTCAGTCCTGGAACGTGGATTCTCAATGGATTAACATTTGCATGAGTCTTATTAGTGGCGGTGATACTTCGCCAACACACCAAATATTGTTCTCCACTCAAGTTTGTCTTGGACATACTTGACATGTCCTCGCTCGTCGCCACCGTCCGCACAAGTACGATCAGTATCTCCCTGTAGTGCTATTCACTTACCATGTAGTATCTAGAATTTCTCCAGGCGATCAGATCTGTCAATCCACAAGCTCGATGGAAGATCCTTGTGGTAGACGACTATTCTCAGAAGCTCCTGGGCTCAGTGCTCAAGCAGTTTGATATCTTGGAGGAAAATGTCACCCGTACGCAATATTCAAATACTGAAAAATGCCCATGGCGTTCTGATGCACTGTGTACAGTCATCGAATCGATTTCCAGCTACCGAGAACCCCAGCAGTTCGAGGCTGTTTATATCCTTATGCCCACGACGCAAAATGTTGAGAGGATTATCAAAGATTTTTCCGGTGACCAACCGCAGTACCTCGGTGCTCACCTGTTCTTCGTCGATGGTATGTGTGTGTACAGTTTCGATCACTATGTATATGAAGGAACTCGTCTCAGGGCTCAGCGAACCTTTGTTTCAACGTTTGACATCCTCCCCTGCGGAGCCCTTCCTTCGAGGCTTACAGGACCTGTTTTTGAACTTCTGGGGTCAGCAAACCTTCAGGCTCAGACTCTATGTGGTATACTAACCCTACCTCTATGCGGTTGCAGCTGTGGAAGCACAGACATTTTCGCTCAATTCCCCCAGTCTTTTCTTCAACATATACAGCCCACCGCGTAATGAGGCTGCATTCCGAACGGCTCGATCACGTTTAGAAGAAGAGCTCTTGTTCGTGAGCAAGACAGTACGTATCAAGTACCTCGTGCTTCCTTTGCTAACATTAGCTGAATTACACGTAGATCACAAACCTTTGTATCACTCTCAATGAATTACCTTATGTTCGATATTATTTTCCCTCCCATCATCCTCCGCTGGGCCCGCTACAGCCCAGTCCGCAGACTCGTGCACCTCCGCCTCCCGAAGGAAGCAACAGATGGCGGACCAACCTCGCGCGAGGTGATGCCGCCCGTGCATACGAGGCTGCCGACACAGACTTTGTAACCAGGTTATTGGCGTTCATGGTGCAACGAAATCTGGACGAACACAAACGTTCCAATCCTGATTTCCCTGTAAGCATTCGTCTATTTCGGTTGTATCGGATCTCATTCGCACACGAACCAGAAACCCTCGGATCCCCCTCGACCCAGAGCTACCCTTATCATCACTGATCGCTCAATGGATGTTGTTGCACCGTTGATCCACGAGTTCACATACCAGGCTATGTGTAACGATCTGTTGCCAATCGAAGCTGGAACAAAATACACGTATGTTCTTGTCGATAATGTGGTTCCCTAAACTCATTTTGTATCTTCAGTTACAAGTTCCAGTCTTCTCTCGGCGCTTACGAAGATAAAGCGGCGACTCTTTCTGAGACTGATACAGTATGGACGACAGTGAGACACATGCATATGCGAGAAGCTATCGATAAGCTCATGGCAGACTTTAATAAATTCATGGAAGAAAATGCTGGGTTTAAAGGGTAAGTTCAACTTGATGTCCAACTGTTTGCTGCTGCCGACGTTGTCGCAGAGAAGGGGCAGCCAGTCTAAATGACATGAAGGATATGCTTGCAAACCTACCTCAATACCAAGAACAACGAGAAAAGGTCGGTGCCTAAGACCGGTGGGTCCCGTGATTGAAACTGAGTATCATAATAGTTCTCGCTGCATCTCAATATGGCCCAGGAATGCATGGCTATCTTTGAAAAGGACAAACTCGCACAGGTCGCCAATGTCGAACAGGTGATATCATTTCACACATCACTCTTGTTTGCTCTCAGTGATTATCGTCCAGTGCTGCGCGACTGGAACGACCGCTGAGGGCAAGTCCCCGAAAACATTGGTTGAGGAGATGGTACCACTTCTTGATAATCGGGAAATCATGTAGATTCCGAGTTTATTCTCTTTCTCCGAGTTAACATTCATCAATCTTTCTAGAAACCTCAACAAGCTCCGCATGGTTGCCCTCTATGTTTTGTACCGTGATGGCGTTCCCGATGAAGACCGTCGACGGCTATATCAGCATGCTCGGCTTGGCATGGCGGAACAAGATGCACTCAACTCGTTGTCACACCTCGGTGTGCGGATAACTCGGGTGAGTTCCCTTGCCGTGGACTTCGCATCACTAGCTCTTATAATGAAATTTCATAATCGAGGGACCTACGGACAAGGACACAAAGAAAAAGCTCAAACAGAAACCATCTCGAGAGGAAGAGTATGATTTATCACGTTATAAACCCCTCCTTCGCACGGTTATCGAAGTATATACCAGCCTGTCTTGTAAGTCATGATGTATTCACCAACATCTCCTAGGATCATGTCAACAACAAGCTCGACACATCTCTCTTCCCCTACGTGAAAGACGCACCATCTGCCACAACTCCCACAGCGAGCAAAGGTCCAATCACTCCAACGCATACGTCCTCTCTTCGTAGTGCAAAGCCCAGTTGGCATAAAGCGGCACGGCCAAATGCCCCAATCGATAATCGCCAGCGCGTAATCGTGTTCATGGCTGGTGGGATGACATACTCAGAGATTCGAGAATGCTATGCGTTGGGTGGATCACTTAACAAAGACATCTACATTGGTGAGTCTATATCTGTGTTTCCTTGTATACTAAGCAAAGGGGGAAACATTCAGGATCAACACATACAATCACCCCTCGGCAATTTATTGACGATCTCAAAGTTCTAGAGCTTGGTGGTGTAGGCTCCCGCGCAGTACCCAGCGGAGTCTCCACGAGCCCTGCCCATCAATCCTATCAGGAATACTATGACCAGAAATACTTTACCCCCGACCCGGCTCCTCCACAACGTCCAACGCTTACTGTACCGAAGGTTTCAGGTTCGTCCGCTCGTGGGAAGCTTTCGAAATCTAGTCCAAGCTCGCCTTATGCCACAAGCTCGACGTCAGTTAACAGCACAGGGGTAGTCACGGGGGATGAGAAGAAGAAAAAGAAAAAGGGATTTTTTCATTTCTGACGGGATTCGAGTGGTCTTTCTTATTCCTGTTGACTCTGCCTTTTATTGTGATTGTGGAGTAATGGTGGAGCGCGAAGTTTTTCTACACAATTCGCCTCCGTTAACACCTGTCATAAACGTTATGAATGGGACGTAGTCGACATTGGTATAGCGCTAATTGAACCAGCATTTGTCTGGTTTAACCCTTCAAGAGAGGCTCTACTTAACCTGCGCTTTGAAGGAATTAAACGAGAAAAAAAAGAAGTGGGCCTGGCCGGGAATTGAACCCGGGACCTCCTCGATTCAGGATACCCTAACAAGGAATCATACTACTAGACCACCAGGCCGATGGCTGATTGGGGGAGTTAATTATGTTGATTAGTCACATCCCGTTTGCACTGACGCGTCCTATAAGACGCGTCACTCTCCCTGCCCAAGTCCATTTTGGTCGCTCCAATGGAGGCACAAGCATCGACTTCGTCTGGCGCGATAGATCAGCGAAGAAAAGATGCGCTCAAGAGTTATCGAGAGGTGTGCGCTGTCCCACAGGTCATGTCGTATTTGCCTGAGCCGTTCCCCAGAAAATGCGTACGCACGACAACATCAGCCAAAGCTTGAAGAACCGTCAGTCAAAGCATGTATCGCAGTCCTCTCTCGGACTGACCCACGATCGAATATAATACAGTTCGATTTTCGTTGAAGGCGTTAGAGAAGGATTATGCGCAAACCGAGAACGATATCAAAGCCGTCCAGTCGGTTGGTCAAATCATCGGTGAAGTCATGAAGCAACTAGATGACGAGAGATGTAAGGGTGTCCTCGCGATTATGCTGTCCTCTCATATATCCATTCTCTAGTCATCGTCAAGGCCTCCTCCGGGCCTCGCTATGTTGTTTCGTATCGCCCGGCGTTGTCAGCGGCGAAGCTCAAGTCAGGGACGCGCGTATCTTTAGATATGACGACGCTCACAATCATGCGCATTCTTCCGCGGGAGGTCGATCCCCTGGTCTACAAGATGAGCCTGGAAGATCCGGGAGGAGCATCGTTTGCGGGTATCGGGGGTCTAAGTGAACAAGTCCGCGAGTTGCGTGAGGCCAGTTTTCACCATCCATCCGTCCTCGCACACGTCACTAATATACAACATCAGGTGATTGAACTCCCTCTGCTTAACCCCGAGTTATTCCTCCGTGTGGGTATCAAACCGCCAAAAGGAGTCCTTCTCTATGGCCCACCTGGAACCGGAAAAACCCTCTTGGCACGAGCAGTGGCAGCTACGCTGCAAACCAATTTCCTCAAGGTTGTCTCATCCGCCATCGTTGACAAGTATATCGGCGAATCAGCTCGAGTTGTTCGTGAGATGTTTGGATATGCTAAAGATCACGAACCTTGTGTTATTTTCATGGATGAGATAGATGCCATCGGGGGACGGAGGTTCTCGGAAGGAACGAGTGCGGACAGAGAAATCCAGAGAACTCTTATGGAGGTAAGTGCACTTTTTGCACTGCATACAGTGAGATCGTGACAACGATGGTGTCAAGTTACTCAATCAAATGGACGGATTTGATTCGCTTGGTAGGACAAAGCTTATCATGGCGACGAATCGACCAGATACCCTCGATCCCGCTCTCTTGCGACCTGGTCGTTTGGATCGAAAAATCGAAATTCCCCTTCCCAATGAGCAGGCGCGATCGGAAATCCTGAAAATTCACGCTCAACCTGTGAACAAGAGCGGGGAAATTGACTATGATGCCATTGTAAAGGTGCGCGCTTCTTTGTGCCGAGATTCTGGGCCTATGGACTCTAGGCCTTTATAGCTTACGGACGCTTTTAACGGCGCTGATTTGCGCAATGTGGTCACGGAGGCAGGAATGTTTGCCATTCGCGATGATCGGTATGCTCCCCCAGCCGAACCGTTTCATTCGTTGATTATGAACTTGTCAGCGAGTACATCGTCCAAGAAGACCTCACCAAGGCTGCCCGCAAGGTGAGCGATGCCAAGAAACACGAGAGTATGTCGACTGCAATCACTCCCGTGTTCAATTCTCTGACTTTCCTACTTAGCCAAATTGGAGTATTCCGCATAGATTATTTGTGTACCATACTTTACGTCCGTACCACTGTCTAAGACGATTGATTACATAAGCACATGGTGTTACTCCTTGCTCCAAGACGAGCTCTATTTCTTACAGCGCGGTCGTCGTCAACGGTGAGTCCTCGTGAGCTTAAACACTTATTCTGCGTGCGCAGAACAAAGACCGGTCGTTGACATTCATCATTATCTGTCATGGGTCGAAGAAAACGCCAATTTCTCGATGACGGTGATTCTGACTCGGGTGCTTCAGAAGGCTCAGACGCTGGTTTCCAACTGGACAACAACGACCCGGACACGAGAGATGAGCGTGCCCTTTTCGAGGATCCTTACGGGCACAAACGGAGGCGGAGGAATGAGAAAGAAGATGCTATCTACGGCGTGTTTGGGGGCGACACTGACGACGAACGATATGATCGGAAGGGTGGTACAAGGCAAAAGAAAACTGACTGGACGAAGGCGCCTGCATTCGTATCAGGGGACAAGGTCGATATGAAGAGGGAGACGGACGATGTAGAGACTAAAAGCGCGGCGGAAGACGAAGCAGTCAATGACACGGATGATGAGGTGGCAGATGAGGCAGACAATGGGACGGATGGAGATGGCGTAGCTTCGGACGGTTCAATGGACGAGGCCGAAGACGGAGACGGAGACGAAGGCGAGCAGCCGGAGCCGCCAATCGTGGCACCTGTACCCAAGAAACCAGGGCTTGGTGCTTCCTCGTTCTCTGATCTCCCCACTTCTTTCGGTGCTACTTCTCGGACACAGCGTGCCTTTCTTCGCGGCGAGTCTTCATCCGGTCCCAGTTCGCAACGCAGTACCCCTCTTCCCGCTCATGAGCAAGTACATTTCCAGAAGATAGGCGGTACGCTGGGTGCGCAAATGCTTGCCAAGATGGGCTGGAAAGCGGGTACTGGTCTTGGTGCCACTGGAGAGGGTATCATCATTCCCGTCGAGAGCAAATTGCGACCGAAGAATGTAGGTATCGCCTACAAAGGCTTCAAAGAGAAGACGGAGCAATCCAAATTGGAAGCTAGAAGGAGAGGCGAAGTTGTCAGTGATGACGAAGAGCTACCACCCACCGTGAGGAAGGCGCGGGAGGCGAAGGAGAAGCGGCAAGATGCGTGGAAGCAGCCACGGAAGGTGAAAACCAAAATTGAACACAAAACATATGAACAAATCTTGGCAGAAGCTGGACAAGAACCATCAGCTCCAAGTATTGGCCCTATCATTGACGCTACGGGACGTGAGGTTAGTACGTGGTTATTTCGACTTACGTTCCTGTTGATGCATATACTCTTAGCCGCGAGAACTGGCCTCGCTGGCCGAGATTTCTACGGCATCGTGGACGCCTTCGACCGATTCAACTCGAATACCAGAAGTTCGACATAATATACGACTGATTGCAACTGCCTGCAAGACAGATCTTGACGGTCTTGCGCGTGAGGCCAAAGCCCTTGAAGAACGTAAACGGTTTGTTGCTGAGGAGGATGCTCGGTTACAGAAAAAAGTTGTCGCTGAGGCTGAATGTATGTGTTCTTGCATGTCTCTTTCCATGACAGGCTCTCATGAATTCACTTGTGCAGTGATTTCACGACTCCAACAAATTTCCCTTGTAGTGGATGAAATCAACACGAAGTCTAGAGAACTGACTTCAACATACGAAGCAACGCTAGATGACTTCTCGCCGCTTTTCTCCAAGCTTCTCCAGTTCTCTCCAGAATTTGACAAGTATCGGCTCGACGAGATTGTTGTTGCTGCCATTGTCCCAATCGTTCGAAGGATAGTGGCCCAGTGGAATCCCCTTCTCGATCCATCCACCCTTGTATCTACCTTCCGCAATTGGAAGCAAGCCCTCAAAGTTAGTATCGTCGAGGAACCCCCCCAAATGCAAGTTGATGTGTTCGGAGTTTCCTCCGCTGCTCCGCATCCCATTGTTGAGCAACCCATGACACCTTTTGAATCACTCCTTTGGAATGTCTGGCTGCCCAAAGTACGGACGTCCATCAACAATGAATGGGACCCCTGCGATTCTTTGCCTGCTATTAAGCTCTACGAGACCTGGGCTTCCTTTCTTCCCCCGTTTGTACGCGACAATATGCTTGATCAACTTATCCTCCCAAAGCTCGCCAAAGCTGTCTCAGAGTGGAACCACAAACGGAATTCCGTCCCTCTCCAATCACTTGTATTTCCCTGGCTTCCTCATCTCGGTCTACGTGTCGACAACATCCTTGATGACGCTCGGAGAAAGGTGAAGTCTATGTTGCGCTCCTGGGTAGCAGTCGACGGCCTTCCCGAAGACCTCACTGTATGGCAAGATGTCTTTAACAGCGCCGAGTGGGAGAATCTGATGTTAAAATACGTCGTCCCAAAGCTAGCGTCGCATCTTCGTGACGAGTTCCGTGTAAACCCACGCGCCCAAGAGATGCAGCCGCTCACTCAGGTCGTACTTCCCTGGTCTCCTCTCCTCCGAAGCTCAGTTATGAGCCAACTCTTGGAAGCCGAGTTTTTCCCAAAGTGGCTCGACGTACTTTACATCTGGCTTATCCAGCCACGTGTGAGCTTCGAGGAGGTCGCTCAATGGTATGCGTTCTGGAAGGGCGTCTTTACGGAGGACGTTTTAGCACTCAAGGGCGTCCAAAAGGGATTCACTAGAGGGTTACAGTTGATGAATGAGGCGATCGAATTGGGGCCTGATGCCCCCACGAAACTGAGGCGGCCTGACACAAAAGTTGAATTGGCTACTGCAGCCAGGACCACCAAGGAAACGACCAAAAGCGTCGCATTACCCTCGCGCGCGCTTGAGGTCACCTTCCGTTCCATCGTTGAAGAATTTGCTGCAGAGCATAATCTATTGTTCATGCCGACTGGACGTGCACATGAGACATCGCGGATGCCACTCTACAGGGTGTCAGGGCCAAGCGGCAAGGGAGGTGTGTTGATTTACATTCAGGACGATGCGGTGTGGGCCCCAGAAGGAGACGCGTATCGAGCGATCACTCTAGAGGAGATGGTGCTGAGGGCAGCCAAGTAGATCACTACTGTATATCATCCAGAGCCAATGTAGGGGGTGTTCGAGATTCAACAACCACTTCCTGACTCCTGGCTGTCAGTGGGGCCTCCTTAGCAGCCTCTGTCGTTGATGGATTGCGAGCTTTTCGAGTCAAGCTACGTTTGTTTGTGTTCATCGCCTCGTGCGTTGGTAATACTTCAGCCCAGCGAACGCGCCTTACCCTCAATTTGTTTTACTGCAGCCACCAGAGGTGCAAACACAGGGATTGGTGTGGCCAGGGATTCACAAAGCGCATGGATCGACCCTGTATCGAGGTCCAGTTCCACCCTGTGGTTATCACAAACCGATGAAGATCTGCAAAGGTGATCACATCAGAATCAGCTGGCGACTCGGTTGAACTTCAACCGGGAAAAATGTATAATCAGTGTGATAATGTACGTCTGGAGGTGAGTGGTGAGTACTTGAGTATGTGACGAATAACATATGCGATTGAGCGTGTGGCTTGTGGTATGAGTTGAACGTTCACGTCCATTACCATCGACGGGGCTACAGGTATGCTCTTGAGGACCTGCGCGCCATCTATAACATCAAAATTTGAATGGTAAGGAACCGGTGATTGGCATGGAGAGGGCATTACCTCAATGACCTTCCACCCCCCGGTAATATCGTCTGACATTTCTTCCGCTACGCGCGTAATCACAGCCGCATAGGTGCACTGTTCTACACGGTTCTCGGCCCCAACTACAACCTCGCGCGAGACAGCGTTTCTAAATAGTAGGACTTCCTGAGTGGCAAACGTCACGACAAATACCGGGATAGAATTTTCTAGGATTTTCCCATCTGATACCTGGCCCTAGGTCAGAAATGATCACCTAGAGGTAAGCTGATGGCCTACATCGACTTGTCGTATATCCAGAACTTTGCTATCACTAATGAGTCCCTGGCGAAGATACTGTTCCATCGTTGCCCACAGGACGTTGTATGTCTGTTCGGGGTTCAGCAAGCTATATATTCTGAAAACCACAAATTGCGTACAGCTTCAGAACACCATCTCATCAACGACTCCCGGTCTGCAGACAAATAAGCATCGACGACTTCGGGAACGATATATTCCCGAAGTTCTCTTTCGAATGATTCACGCAAAAAGGTTGGATCAAGGGATTTCATCATGCGTGTCACCTGTGC
This sequence comes from Phylloporus scabripes, assembly GCA_038090435.1. Taxonomy (NCBI): domain Eukaryota; kingdom Fungi; phylum Basidiomycota; class Agaricomycetes; order Boletales; family Boletaceae; genus Phylloporus; species Phylloporus scabripes. The sequence goes on along the minus strand of JBBPMS010000080.1, from coordinate 35,883 downwards.
CACTTCGTTCTCGTCAAACCATGAACCGATCGTCGACGTGATGGCGCGTAGAGGGACAACCAGAGGAGATTCCGACTCCTGATAAGCAGAATGTAGGGCAGAGAATCGTTGCATAACAGGATTAGTAGTCTTAAAATTCTCCCATGCTTCCTGTCTTGCGGAGGGTTTGACGAAGACAAGTGCCTCACCAGCCCTGAAGAAAGCTAAGAAACAGGGGAGGAGGGAAAGTAATCGCTTACTCAGGATTCTCTGAGATGACGCGCCGACCGGAAAGTCCAGCTTTTTCGAGACGTTTTTGTCGTCGTAGTCTGCGAGCCTCTTTGTCTTCAAAGCCAGCATGCTTGGCAGAGCCGGAGTCATCCAGTGCGTCGATCAGTGTTTCCGCTAGAGACTTATAAGCAGCCGTATTGCGGATCGGCTCAGTCGTGTGGGCAATGGTGCTGGATAAAGTGTTGGTGGCACGAGATATCTAAGTGAGTCAAGGTGAAGTGACGAAAAGGACGGCGACCGGAAATACACGCACTGCGCGCATGATCTCACTCTCTTCCATAGTTTTGAGTGCTTCGGAAACGGCATCACCGACCTTGACGCCAGTCTTTTTAAGTTCTTCCGCCGCAGCTCTCAAGCGGGGATTTTCCTTGATGCTTGAGGTCAACTGGGATAAGGGGCACTGAGCAAGACAGGAATTTGAGAAGAGGGGATTGAATAGGTACCCTCGCACGCTCGTAGACATCCCTGGCGCGTTTCAAAGCCTCCGAGTCCTGCAGCTTGTCTACGTCACCCTGTAGTTGCTTAACATTGTCTTGTAGCTCCCTGTTTTTGCGCAGTTCCTCACGAAGGACTTCGACAAAGGTTTGGAAGGGAGATTTTGGAGGTTCGTTGTGAGCGGATGAGGATGCGTGAAACGGGCGGGATATCCGAAACGGGGGCGGAAAGCGCGTTGGTGGTACATGGCGAGGGATCGAACGCACGCGTTGAGCGACAAGGAAACTCCGGACGTGACGAGGCAGCATCGATGTGGTCAAGACAGACAAAATTCAATGCATTTCATTTCGCTACAACACCTAATAATCACGTGACACAACGGGAATACCCTAAGAGTGTATTATTTTGTACTACTCAAAAGGTAAAATAAACACCAAGGACTTTCCAACAGCCAAGAGAACTGGGACTTAAGCAGCCCAAACTTTGGTTATCAATTCAGTCAGACCTAGCGAGGGGACTTAGATCCAAGCAGCTCACACGATACCAGAATGGCAAATAACGCACCAATATCATTCGTATTAAACTGGTAAACACCAACCAAGACGCCGACGGTTGTAGCCCTAAGCGTCCAGGTCATCAGGGGACCAAGGATCGGGAACTTGCGCTTATGGACATAGTCGACGAGTATAGCATCGAACTGCGTACAGGGAAGTCAGTGACGTAAAGCACAGAGAACCATCCGCACAGTTGCCTACCCCGATATGACTGTGCATGACAAGTGAGATGCCTAAGAGACCGTCGAGGACCGGGTAAGCCGTGCCAGACGTTGCGAATGCAGCGGCGGTCATAGGTAGCAATGCTGCAGACAAAAGGCGTTCGAATGCCCAATGATAGGAACCGTGGGTCTTCGAGGGGGGAGGGAAGGTTGTTGGGTCATTCACAGTTCCCTTGTAGATCGCTGAAAGTCGTAAAAAATGAGGAAACAGGATCAGAAAGAGATACGGGGAGAGGTACTCACGTCCACCTGGAACGTATTGGGCTGTCGAGCTAGCGGCACATCTCACTACAAGCAGACTCGAGTTACAGTTATTACTAGTGATACGAAAGACATACCTTGGAAGGCTGACCGCAAAACATTGCGACCTGTGGTAGAAGCGAATGTCCTGGGCAATGTTGAGCGCAACACAGACATTGTTGTTGAGGGTGCAGATACCGAGTCGTGCTTGCCGTCGTCGTGTCACGTGTGTCACGCTTCCAAGAATCACGCCGAGCTCATGTTCAAGGGCTTAGATGCGTGTGGATCTAACGTACGGTTTTGATATTTCTATAACCTCAATGCTGTTGATTCTGATGAACGAAAAAAAGAAATCACAACAGATGTAGTACGATCTAACTATACACCGAGCCAATTGTGACGCTCCACATTAAATGAAAGTGTCCCCCAGTCCAGCGGAGAATGAGTGTCAACACAATTGCTCGCTCAGACACACGCCCCTTATCTGTTTCCGGCAGTGAACCGCACCGTCAACACACGATCATCAGACACCATCAATATTTCATCCCGGCCAGCTTGGTTGTATCTGGGGTACTGACTGTACCCCTCCGCCACGGGACCATATCCGGGACGCCCATACACAGAAGGTGGCACTTGCTGATATGAGTTTGGCTGGTATCCTTGCGGGGGATAGTAAGCGCCGTGATGCGGGTTGGTTGTTGATGTCCCTGAAGGCGGCGTATCTGCGAACAGCAGGCGGAGGTTGTTACCTTGGATGACTTGCGACATGAGACCCGTTTCGACATGTCGAATCTCCACGAACGTGGGCTCAAATGCCAGGACGTACGGATACCTCATTGCTAAACGAAGTCGGGTCAGCACCATGCATGTCGCAGGTTGCACTGTATCATCCTTTGTAACTTACCGAAGCCTGTCGGTGAACCTTCCCAATGGACCATGAAATTAGGCCGTGACCGCCAACCGCTCCTGTTGACATAAAAAGCGAACTCTGGTCGCCCAGAGTAAGTGCACGCAGTACCTTTTCCAGCTTTTTCTCTCACCGTCATAGCACAGTAGGAATTCGTTGTCGATCCGATAGATTGCCATCGGACGAAGGTTCTCTCGCCTCCTCACAAAATCCAGTGAAGCGTCGGCAGGATCCAACAAACTCTGGGTATCCAAGCTCTCGAGGTCAACGATCTCAAAGCCCTTGGAACAGCCCACGCAGAGTCTCGTTTTCAGAAAATGTATCGAACTTGACTCGACAGGAATATAAAATTCCTGGCTGGGCTGTCAGCCAGTTAACAGACAGAAAAGACAAACTACGTACCCTGAAAAGTTTCAGTGTATCATTTCCTCCCTGTAAAAGCTTGCGGAATGTTGGTTTACTTCGCCCTCGTATATTCTGATCGATTGGCTCAAGGGTCTTGATAGTGCTGGAGAGAGGGCTCGACTTTACAACGCAAACAAGTGTTTTTCCAAGGCAAATCCCAGCCTTGAAAAACGTTGTATGCGATGATATACGCTTTGCACGCTTTAGACCAGCCATAGGGTCCATAGGATCAAGTGCCTCTAAGGGGAAAGTGATTACTTGCCGTTCTGTAAAGATGCGTGAGTTACGAAACGTCAATGAGGGAGACACCTACCTGAAAGTACAATTAGGAGCTGGTATTCTTCCAGGACATCAACCTGCGAAACGTCTAGCAGCGCCAAGACTTTAATGGGATCCCTGTTTGGTTCCCTTAGGTCCGATAAGTAGACCCCATCGTCCGTTCCAAAGGCTATTCGTCTCCCATTTCCTGCACCACAATCAGCTCTAACATCACTTATTCCACCCCGACTCACCGAAGGGGGCTGCACAATTTACCCTATTGGTACCCAAAAAGAAGCCTTCAGAAACGGCTACAGTATCGAAGGCCATACTGCGTTCCCTCAATAAGTCTTGGTGCTTTGTTATCGTTTCCACCCATTTTCGATGGCTCACAAAAGTGCTCGCCCATAGTGTTATTTGATAGAACTTTCGCCCCAGATGTACAAATGTGATCGAAAAGTCGCCCTTGCCATCGACCTTGATGGGGATCTGAGGCGGATAAGGCGCACCACGACTCAAGACTTTCTTCGTAACTTCCTTGTTTTGGGCGGAAATGACGAGTAGCTCTAATGGAATCGGCTATGTGATCGAATGATTTATCACACCAGGAAAGGAGAAACAAGAGAACTTACACGGCGGTAGACTTTGTATTGTTCATGTTTGGATTTTTGCTTGACCATAAGCAACGCATGATCAAACAGGTATACCAACAAGTCCCCACTATCTCCTTGCGAGCCGCCGCGTTTATTCAACGCGCCTTTGTAAACTAGCTCGCGGGAAGGGTCTTGTAATTTCAAGTCCTACACATCATAATGACCTCGGAACGTGATCCCTGCGGTTAGAAAAGATACGAACCACTTGCTCTCCAGGCCTGTACACCAATTGCTGGTCGAGTTGCAATAAATTGAACCGGTTTTCAGTCTTTCCGGTCTCCACGTTCACCTTGGCGAGGAACTCCCTGACTATGGTGACGACCTGAGCAAGTGTTTGCTTATCTGGATTGTCTTCTGGAGTGTGCTTATTGACAGCTTCCAATAGCAACGGGTAACGTGCAAGACGGGTTGTGGGCTTCGTGAGGTAACCATTCAACTCCAGTTTGCGAGATTCAGGAAGCCGTTCCGTGGCCTGTACATACCTCGTCGTGAGCAATCCTGTCTGTCAGCCACATGGTGGCGTACCTCAACAAATGTCGCAAAGGCTGGGTTAGAGCTTTTTTCCTTCTCAAACTCGTACTTGCCGTATAGCTGATGAGCACCGTACGATACGAACGGGCCAAAGTGAGGAACGGCTTCAAGGAGGATGTCACCAATACGCTCAACAACAGCATACGACTTTTGACGTTTATTCAGCGCATCGCGTAGACGGGTGTTGACGGCAATGATCTCCTGAATATTCCAGAAGACCTGTTGGATGAAATCGGTGCGGCGCTCCACAGGGATGATGTCGTTGTCCTTCAGGTTATTCATCCAGACCTGCAGAAAAATCGAAGCATGAAAAGGAAAGTGCGCGAGAGAACGAAACACGACACGTACATCTCGAAGATACTCCATATCGCGCACAAAGTCGCGCTCGGTATATATCACTTCGTTGATAGCCTCTTGCCGTTTTTTCTCCGTGTCCGACACGCTGTTCACGACTTCTTGTGGCACGGAGTGTATCCAGAGGGTCCCCGGTTCCTGGTATCAGTCATGTCATTGACCTGCAACCTTTAGAGTCGCGACTCCTACCACAAGATCGCCCAAACTCTCCCGCGAGATTTGCTTCTTGAGGAAGGGTTGAGGTTTCATGTTCAACCTCGCCTGCTGTTCTAATCGCCTCGGACATGCAATGCTGTAGCACAGTTGGTCCCTTGTGCACGTGGGGGAATAGCAGTCAGTCAAAAGGGTAAAAACACCAGAGGGAAGTGGAATTTCGTCGATAGATTCTGTGCCTTGTGACGGTCCGGTTTGGGGTGCTCCTGTCACTGGTGAGGAGTCTTTCTCGTGAGAATCGCTTGATCCATGCCCCGTGGAGGCCATTGATACCCCCCTTAGACCACCCGACTTGCTTTGTACAGGAGACTTTCCCTCCACGTCATCGTCGTCAAGATCAACCCGGGCTGGGACCAACTCCCCGCTGACAAAAGGACTTAGTTTTGTCCTGAACTGATAGAGCTCAGCTGGACTGTCTCGTAGACGATGATCATAGGTGACATCATGGAAGAATTTCTGTGCGTCCAACGCGCGTCCTAGTAGCAGAGCGAGGTTCCGGTCCGTGGTCTTGATGATGTAGGCCAGCTTGTCTACTGCCTCTCGCCCGTCAAACGCATCTTTGTACGTGAGGCCATCCTTGAGTCGGTCTGCAAGAGCGATGCGTTCTTTGAATGCCTCCGCTACTCTCGAGAGCAAGGCAGGGTAGACAATGGGAGAGCGAGGACGTTTTGTAGAAACCTTTATCGAGATGGTGGGGGAGTCTCGACCACCTTGAAGAGGCTGGGGAATGGGTGGGCGTGAACGATTTTCTATCAGAGTGCGCATTGAGTTTGAGGTAGAAGAGATGGACAGGGTCCTGTCCTGCATGGTACGATCGCGACGGAACGCAAGGCCAGGTACGGTGCGAGCTGAGTCGGAGGAACGTCGTACAGTTGAACCAACGGAATGGTCAGCAAGAGTAGTTGAGGCGGGAGAAGAGTTGGCGAGGGATGAACGCGAGCCAGCCTTGAGAGCAGTGTCGAGCTGGAGGTGATGAGGACGAGAAGATCCACCAAAGTCGGACTTGACGGAGAGTGGGCTTGATTGGGGATTTTGGGGCTGCTGCGCGTTGTGGGTTTGAGGGAAGGGTGCGATGGCTAGAAGGAAGGCACGAAATCAGCATATTGTGCAGCACGCGGACCAGATATGGAACAGAGCGACCCACGTGTATGCTCTGAAGACTGAGCCCATGGCAACTCACTGGGGGGTTCGTCCGGAGCCTGTTCATCTGCAGTAAAGTCAATGTTGAGGCGGCCAAAGTCGGGATCGATGAGGTCCAGACGAGGGATCTCATCAGTAGGACAGGGTGATGTATTCTGGGGGGCAGGGTTGGTGCGGTATACCTGGGCCTGATAAGCCTGGGCAGGTGTTAGACCAGAGCCAGTGAGGGCCTCGAGTGTAGCATCTGGTGGATCTTCCGGTTTCGGGGGTATGATGGCAGAAGCGATGGGTACGCTGAGGACAGAGGGTGCACGGGCGTGGGGCGGAGCGAGTACATGCTGGTGATGTGGGAGGTGCTGATAGTGGGGTGAGACGGGTAAATGGGGCTGGGATGGCGACTGGGTGTAGGTCAGGTGCTGGTAGTAGACTGGCTGGGACGGCGAAGTGCGTCTGTCGACGACCTGGGGGTAATAGTTGTGCGGCGGGGCGAACTGGTTCACTGGGGGGCGATACTGTCCACCGTGGGCGGGCTGCCCGTAGTATGGGCCCGCCGGTGCCTGGTGGTGAGTTGTCGACGGACGGCCAAAGATGGACTCGTACGCCTCGTTGCGCTTGTCTGGCTGGCGAGGGCCGGCTGGCCGCTCCATCATGACTAGCAGTAATAAGGACTGCTCGTCGTCGTCGTCGTCAGGCGGATCGAGTTCGTAGCGGTCGATCCACGAGTGATGATGCGTCTGCTGGAAAACGCGCGACAAGCACAATGCCCAGTTTTGGGACCCGAGCTCGCTTTCTCAGCGCCATCCACAACGACGACGAGCAGGCAAGTCTATGCATTACGACTGTGTATCTATCCAACCATGTACCGTATGCTACCACAGCGCCATTCAACTCACCTCCGTCCCCAGGCACGCTCACCGAGCTCCTCCCAGATCTCGCTCACGCCGACAGTGACCCGCTCTTTGACACTCTGCACACTGTCCAGTGCAGGTCGCACGTCCAATGCAAAGACGGGCTCGCCATCTGGCGTGGGTGGAGCGGAGTAGTAGTCGATCACGTACCGTACTTCCTCGCCCGTACGTGGTCTCCGAATGACCCAGTCGTGACGATCGAACGGGGGTTCGGTGCTGTAACCAGAGTGAGTTTCACAGAAAATGGAGCAGCAGGGACGTACTTGAATCTCGAGGGCAACACCCAGCCGGCCAACATCCAAAATCTGGCCTTGGGGGAAATGACGCCGGGCTTGCCCTGGAACCTGGCGAGATGGGGCTCTTGGTCGCCAGGCCTGATGTAGAATGCATCAGTGGCGGTTCGGGCAGGTAGGAATCATCTCCTTACTGGGCGACACGCTTCTCCCACTTGAGCACTTCTCCCCAAGCACGTTCATTTAGGAAGTTGTGAATATCCACCATGGTCTCTACATGCTCCACAGGCGTCTCCCATCCTTTTCTGACAAGTGCATTATAAAATTGTTGGGGAGACGGATACTCCCATGTTTGTTTGTTCCCAGGTTCGACGGTGCGTGGTATTGAGGAGAGCGTGCGTTTCGTCGGGAGCTGTCCAGAGCTGTCCAGCGGTGTTTGGGGCAGGGTTGGCATTTGATTGAGGGGGTTGATGGGCGTCGACGGGTGGTCGACGGGGCAGGCGTGTTGTATTGGACATCCCGACGTCGAGCGTACTGGGCAGCCTGATGGCGGGGACGGGGACGAGGTGGACTGACCCATGGCAAAAAGACAAAGAGAGAAGGAAGCACGTGACTTGCCCTCTAAAGGCAGAAAGGGCAGTGTTCGAGTGCTCGCTAGAAATGACCCAGCCAGAGGCGAAGCCGGAAGTGATTGATGTCGACGAGCTCGACATCTTTTGCACTGGCATCCGACACTGCGTGCGCATAGACCGCAAGCCGTCGCCGCATCAAAGAAAGCGCGCGCGAACCCCAGTCACCATCTCCCTCGTCGACTCTGACAACGAGGACACGAAGCCCCCATCTTGGTCACAAGGCAGTCCGTGCGTACACCCTGCTCATCGCCAACCTGTCGCCCATCCTACTCGTTATAGCTCCGTGGGTCAATGCACAGAACTCCAACGTATCACCCAACTGGTCCGTCCACCTCAGCACCGCGACGCCACCAATCTGACATGCTATCAAGGAGCTCTCATCCCGCATCGCACTCCGTGACACTCACCCAACCAAGAAGCGCGCGACTGACGCCATCAAAATGGCGACCAGTGTGGTAAAGAATCACAACAACCTGAAGCGCATAGACCGCGTCCGAGAGGTCATCGAGATCTCGTCCGACAGCGAGCCCGAACTCTGGCCCTCAAAGGCACGTCACACAAACCCCGATTGTGGCCATCCATGCAATCCTTTTACAGAGGCAAAAAGTAGATATCAGCAGTCAATCCGGTCATCCCGGGAACTCACCAAAACTGGAGGCCAAATCCCCCCCTCCAGAGTCCCATTCGCCTGGTCCCTCTGATCGGTACCATTCTAGTAATGACGACGATGACTGTATAGATTTCCTGGCTTCGCTGGATATTTCAAATGAGGGAAATGTAATGTGGCATATCGTGGTTCCTCACCGAGTAAACTTACCCTACCTTTCTGCAGTGGGTTCCCCTGCCAGAAAGCAACAAGGCAGAAGACCTCACCCCAGTAAACGACTCAGCCAGTGACCCCTCCAAGTCGCACCCTATGCCTCCTTTTCGTATTCCCCGCAAAAAACCTCCTATCGATTATCGTCGTCTCCCGTTTGATTGGGCTTCGGTGAGCTCTCTAGGAACAGTGAGTGTAGCACTTTGCACACAGTTGCCCTCTCAACCATGCCTCTAGACGTATAAAAACCATGGGATCACCAGGTTTCCAAGGCCTTTTTTTCATGCGCGCAGACAGGAACGACTGTTTCCTGTTCGCTCCCCAAGTCTTTATTACGAACGGGGACTCACCAAGCTCGAGTTAACTGCAAAGTACCCCCATTTAATGTCCGGATGCAAGTGTTGCACCCGTGATTGAGTTTTCTGGTCAATCTGATTCCGATCACATAGCTGTCAATAAAATCATTCAGCTGCAAGGTAGCGTGGTCATATGTGCTGTTGTGGAAGGTGGACTGGAAGAATCCGATGACGATGGTCAGTATTAAATGGATTCATCCACGTTCCCGAGCTAATTAGTCCAACAAAGATGACGAAGATCAACCTCCCCCCCCTCCCGAGAACAGGCCAGGCTCGTTAGTCGTCCACCATCATGGCCAAGGTAAGGTCCTGTGATATTGCATAGTACATTCCAGTGAGATCCTGAATCAGTTCATGTGCAACCGGCCCATTGCCACCCCCGTAGGGGGTCTCGTGGTAAGTCACCTTTCTTAAGCCCCAAAAGAATAGCTTCGAGAATCACAGGCACAGTAATGAAGTACTATTCCGTGAACGACATTGCATTTAACCCTCTCAAGTGAGTCACATGCAATCATTTATTTGTGCAGGCACCTTATCGCATGTGCAGCCCAAGACAATTTTTGTCATCGGGGAACGATCTTGTCGTACGAATGTGGGAAATATTTGATTGTGATGATAATGATGGGCGCGTGGGTTTAGGTGCAATCCGTGGGAGTGAGTCTATGCCCCTGATGATCATACATACTTTGATTTTTTTTTACTGAAAAAACAGTTCCGTTTGATTCAAAGCCGCAAGATTTAGTATATGCCCCTGATGGCTCGGCGCTGGCGATAACGTGTTATGATGGGTACGTAGTATTGCATGCTTCAGCCTTCATACATCCGAACGAGGGTTTTGCAGCACTGTTAGGCTGTACACTCAGGATCTCTTTGAGGATATGATAGATGTGGCTCTTCCGTCTAAGAGATTCCGTGCTGGCCCGAGAGGATCCGGTCATGCTGCTGGTTGCACTCTTTGGGGAAGGGGACCCTCGAGGCAGTTATTATTCTCGTCCTCTGAACCAACGAAGAGAGGTGATCACAGTGGATTTCACCACGCCTTTGATACTTGCAGGGGGTCTCTAGCACTTCAGTTTGACGCTACAGAAGGTGGGGATGCTACAACGCTAAGTCCGGATGGTGAAACGCTAGCGTTATTCACGACCGGAAAAGACGGAGAGCATCTCGTCCGTCTCTATGATGTTCGCCGCAAATTCAAAGACGCTTCCCAAATGGCAGAGCTCGAGAAGTTCCGAGCACGGCCAACTATTGGCCCAGCCCAGGAGCAAGATGACTCGGGGGAGGTGAATCAAGCTGCGTTCTCACCTGATGGGTTTCTCCTTGCTGTCGCGCGCAATGATAACGCACTGCATGTCTATGACATGCGCGCGCTATCGCGCGGGCCCCTCTGCCGTTTCGAGCATCATGATTCGGATGCTATAGGTGGTGGCGGATTTGGCATTGTTGCGGTCAATTGGATACAGGGCAGGGATAGGATCGGGGTCGTAAGTGGGGGCAATGATGGTAAGTCACCTATCCAATCGGCCTGCTAGGCTGACACCAACTGCTTAACAGGCTGCGTACGGCTATGGGAGCCAGCGCTAGGGGCCACGGGTGACGCACAAGGCATGGTCATTGGGCGGTCCGACTTCGACGTTGGCCACTTTTCTATCGGCAATACGCAGAGCGGGGAGCTCCCATTGATCATGTACGTGTCTTATCTGTAGTGTAGTGGCGTGTGTCTGATTCTCTTCCCCAGCGGTGATTCTGGGGGTGGAGTGCACACATACAATTTCACGAATGCGAACGGGACTCCAATATAGAGGGTCAAGGACAGTAAATTTTTATGCATGTATCTTATTTGAGGAGGACATGTAGTCGCAACACTTAATACTGCGATCTTACTATCGACTTTGTGTCGTGCCACCGATTTGTACGGCGTCCGCTCAGCGTTGTTTGGACAAATAAACCAGCAGGCCGAGTTTACGACTGACTTCCGCTCATGATCCCCGTAATCCTGTAAAAATTCAAACAGCCCATGAGCGAGCACAATCAAAAGAGGTCCGTGCGCGGTTAGGTATCACGGAGGTCGGACTTTGAAGGTACAGGGTGGTTCAACAAAACCACATCGCGTCGAGATGAACCACTCCCATCTGTTTCTCTTTCATCCACACCTTCATTCCAACCCCAACCGCATCTTTGACCGATGTCTGACAACGAGGGAGCGACTAAAAAGAGTGGTTATCGCCTCGAATACGCGAGCTCTGCTCGTGCAAAATGCAAAGGTGGGTTCAACATGCCCCGGTCATCACTCTCGTGCCAGACGCTCATTTTTGCTCTCCACAAAGGCGCTAAGCCTTGCACAGGTAAGTAAAGTACAGTGCGTCATCGCCCTTGACTGGACCAGTTTTCTAGGAACCCCCATACCTAAAGGTGCTTTGCGAATTGGCTCCATCGTCGACTTTAGGGGCAACACCAGCTTGTGCGTTCTTGCGCTTCTTTTGTGATCCGTGCCAATACTTTGCCTTTCTCCAGTTCATGGCGTCATTGGGGATGCACTACGCCAAAGATTATCGCCAACATGAAGGAGAAGTTTTCTAGTCCTGATGACCTCGACGGGTTCGACGACCTCCAAGACGAGGACAAGGAGCGTGTACGACGTGCATGGAATCAAGGGTACGTCGACGAAGAAGACATCCCTCCAACTGCACGTAAGCCGGCCGATGCAGAAGACGATGAGGAGAAGCCCAAGAAGAAGCGTGGCTCCACCAAGAAAAAAGCTGAAGCCGAGGGAGACGAAGTAGAAAAGCCAAAGAAGAAACGTGCGACCAAACCAAAGAAGACTGAGGATGAAGCCGAAGACGAGGGCGAAACCGAGGAGGCTGAGGAAAAGCCCAAGCGTGCTCCTGCCAAGAAGCCCCGTGCGAAGGTCTGCGCTCTAGCTCATCTCTGAGTGTTACCTTCATCTGCCTTCCAGAAACGTGAGGAGGACGCAGAGAAACCAAAGGTGACTCGGGCACCAGCCGCAAGGAAAACCGCTGCAAAAAAGAAAAAGGTGAGTAAATCATACATGGACCAGGTCATTTATACTGACTGATCTCTCAATCGTCAGGATGAGTCTGAGGTCTCTGGTGAAGACTTCGCGGAAGAACTGGCCGAATTGGAAGAGGAGGAGGAGGAGGATGCGGACGAATCCTCTGGCAAGAAGAGAAAGGTTTGCTCATTGTATTGTATCCCTGGACGATCTGACGCGTCATAGCGCCCTGCCTCAACGAAGCAAGCTGCGACCGCCAAAAAGTCGAGGGCTGCATCATCCCGAACGAAGAAATCCAAGGCAGTCGCTGAAGAGGATGAAGATGACGAATAAACATATGTGTGAACGTACTCTGCCGTGTTGTTTGTCTTATCGTGTTTTGATATTTCCGTCTTCTATTTAAATGTTAACCCCAGCTTTTGTAACGTTTATTGGCGTTCGCACATGGTACTCTTCCTACTTGCAAATAAAACCTACTTTACCCACCAATCTTTCTGTACCCCCAAGGATGTCCCCAAGTTATGCCAACGCCTTTCTTCCCGTGCCATATCCCACTAATCGGATTGAAACACATCTAACTTCTCATACAACACCATTAGAGTTTTGCATTGATATTCAGTCCTTGGCCTCGGCCGCTGCGCGCTCCAGGCGCTGGGTCAGACCTCGCAAATAACTGATAAAGTTCCTCCGCCGCTCTCTTGATCTCCTCCGAAAATTCCGCATTGGGCATGTCAGCGCGCGATGTGATCGTGAACTGTAAGTAATCTGCACATCCTCGCATGAATATCCTGGCAAGGTGACAGGGTGGACATACCATCGAAGCCAGTCATATAGGCTACCCCAAACCCGTCAGGAACAACTTCACCCCATCCATACTCTGTAATGTGACTACTGAAAACTGCACTCGTGGATAGTGTCCAATGTGAAGAACGAGTGTAAAGGGGATCTGAGAACAATGCGGGCGCAGCCAAGGAGGGCGGCTGAATGAGACGAAGACCTGATGGAGAGACGAGATCAACCGATGCAGTGAGGGGAAAGGGACAGCGAACCTAGCATGTGCCTGTCCACGCCCTCCCCTGCGGCAGCGTCTTGAGCAAGTTGGGAGTGTTTCTTAACCGCATCTCTCAACAATCGTACTTTCTCGTCCCTCGTTGCTACAAACCGAATCAGGCTCTCTGGGACACCAGAGACATTATCGCCGCTCACCAGTCTGTCCCAACATTGCCTGCACGAACGCTACACATTCGTTACTTACCACCCTGATGGTTTCCGTGCGTCCCTTGTAGAACTTCCTGGTGGTAGCAGCCTCATATGTGCCCACGGGCCACGGTGTAACACGCCCATTTTCGTTGCTGAATCGGTGCGCGAGACGCGCATATGCAATCTGTACCACCATCTGAGCCCACCCATCTGGACCCACACCAAACGACTTGATCGCAGCCTTGCCGTAATCCGTTCTGAGGAAAGAAAGTGATTGCGATGAAGCAAGTTCTTGCAAGGATAGTTGAGCTTTTGATATGGCTAAGTGAATGTCAGGGATGGACGTCAGATCGAAGTCTAGAGGTTCCGGGGTTGCAGCGGTCGAAGGCGATAACTCAAAATCCGACCTGGGATCCGCCAAGAGTCCAAGTAACTCATCGCACAAGCGGATGGTAGGGGTCCCATCCATGACACTGTGTTCCCCCATCAATCCTGCGACACTGTTGTCGAAGACTACGAATTGGAGGGGTTTATCGACGTAGCGCGAGGAGAGTCCCCGTGAAATGCGAGTTGGGTTTGTGAGAGACTACTCGTAGCAAGGTTATTCGAGCGCGGGAAGGGACAGTAAAGAGGTGTCTTTACTCACTTGGAGTGTTCCATGCCACAAGGCATGCGAAATATCTACATTGTTGTCTGGAGGTGGAAAAGAGTCGTCCAAAGACACCAGAAAAGCTGATGAATGAATCTCGCGAAGCAGGGTTTCGTTCCGGGGAATAGAAGACAGACGTGAGAAATCCTAGGTATGCGTTATGTTCCACAGCTCAAGGAGGAGCCGTAGTATGCACCTTTGCCCATACATTTCTGTTCTGGGTGGTCAAGACGCCAATTGCAGGGTATTCGTCCGTACTATGGTCGTATATATACTGGAACTGGCTGTTGCGTAGATGTGAGCAATACTATCGAAGAGGCGAGGGTAGTCAAACTTTGCAAGAGATGGTTTGGCTGGGTAGCCACCAAAGTTGTGAGAGTGATGAGTCTAGATGACAACACGCACCTGATTAAATCACCCAAGCCAACCACATTATCCCCAACTTGGGCCTTGACCTTCCAAAAGCGATTCTTGCGTACGACGATGACATGCCCAAGGTCATTCTGCGGATCGGGAGTAGCGGCGTACGAAACGCTCCAATCGACGCCTTGACTGCCGGGCACACGACAACAGTCGAACATCCAGCTAAATTATTATGTCAAAACATATGAGAAAAGGGGATCACGATGGTAGACAAACCGATAAGTGTCCATGCAAAGTTGAACGTCTTTGAGCGTGTCAGGTGCTAATTGACCTGAGCGAAGGTGCTGCCTGAATGACATGGCGGCATGCGTAATGCCTGCAGCGCGAGCAGCAGGTGTCTGGGGAAGGTGCGAAGGCTGGGGTTCGAAACCGTCTGTAGACGGAAGGGATTGATGATGAGATTCGGGGAGGCCGCGGGTAGGATGCTTACAATAGTACGATACATTGACCACAACCTGGAAGATGGATGTAAGAGGAGAGGAATGGAAAGGAGGGCCAGTATCTGACAGGGTCTCTGTAGGCAAGATAGGCCAAGTTGTCCCACCACTCTTCTAACCAGTGGTCTGTTTTATTCTTGCGCTGAAGGAGCAACTGCTGGAGGGTGGGTCCGGCGCCGTCGGAACGGGCAAATTCGTCAATCTTGTGGCATGCAGAAGCGAATTCTTGAGTAGAACGGGCGAGAGGGCGTAAGGAATCCTTGAGCTTCTGAAGCGTAACTGGGAGAGATGGGACGGGGAGAGATGGGAGCGTGGTTGACTGCTGGACGAAATTTGGGATGGGAGGAGCAAGTGCTTTCCAGTCTCGCGGGCGAATATGCGACATGGAACGGTGGGCGACTCGAAAACTATTGGGCTTGATCATCGTCCAGATAGCTTTATTCACGTGCAAGTCGACTCCTTGTCAACTTGTTCGGCAGAGTCTCGGCGATTACTCAACGCGCATCTTGAAATCATGCGCACTAATACAGCATCAACATGAAAGGGGAATGTTCATTAATATCAAACTTCGATAGACTACGCAACAGCTTATATAGTGACCAGACTAGCATACACAGCAAGTTCGATTACTGGACTGAAACAGTCTGCAACGTTCTGCTCCACTCAACAACCCTGGGATGCGCTTGTACCTGGAAAAGTAGTTAAGTGGCAGAGTTACACGCGTACAGTTCCAGGGTACCTTTTTGGGATCAAAGTTAAGAACTTGAAGTCCATCCAAAGAAGTTGCGCGAGACAGGGCTACATATGCTTGGCCTAGACTCTGATTGGCGGGGCAACAGAAATGGTCGAGAGCAAACCCACCTTTTTCAAATACCCTGCCCAGGTCGACCTTGACCCGTTCTAACGTCTGCCCCTGCGACTTGTGGATGCTCATAGCCCACGCGAGAATCAGCGGGAGCTGACAAGCGGTTAGTAAACCAACTTGACAACCGCGTGCTCTTACCTGCGTTCTTGAGACCTGTACTTCTCCACTGGGAAGCTCAACCTTCCAGTTTTCAGGGGCGACCAGAACCTCTCGTTTCAACTTGTTTGGCAACAAGAACTCAACCAAAGGAATCAACATGTCGTTAGTCGACGGCTTTCTTTTCTCGGTCTTGGACCGTCCGTTTCCGTCCGCGGCGTCATAGTCTGTCTGATACAATGCCGGATTCACGAACCGCAACACTTTGCCCATGCTTCCATTGACAAGTGATTCGTCCATGTTCTTGATTAGCATCACCTGAGCACCAACACGTAGAGTGAGCCTCTTGGGAGCCATAAAGTTTGAGAGCATTTTCTCTCTTTGCGCAGGGTCGGTGATTGTTCCAGTATCGCTAGCAAGAAAATCCTTCTCTTCCGTGTTGAGAACTGACATCCGACCTTGATTTGATCTGTCAACATCATCTCTACGGGGAAATCTACAAAACCCGGTGAACAGTGACAATCGGCGGAGAATCTGCACATACAATTCTGTTGGTCCAAGACCATCCCCGTATTCAATCTCACGAGACAGTGATTTGAATTTCAGAATGGACTGTTGCGTTAACCGACCGAATCGCATCTCGTTGAGCATCTCAACAAATGCTGCACAAATTGAGCCTGTATGACAAACTACTTGTAGACAGATGCTAACCTTGATCTTTTTGCCGAAAAACCTTTGTGAGATTCAGTGAGTGTTTCATCGTTCGGTTCCACGCCTCTGCCTCGAAAGCGAACTTCACTTGTGCAGTCCCTTTAGTGACAGGAGGAAGCTGGAAGAAATCACCAGTGACAACGACCTGTTCAATTTTCCATGAAGGAGAAGCCATGAAGAAAGGTAAGGCACACTTGAATTCCTCCGAATGGATCGTTGTTCTTGCGGAGCAAGTTGGCAATTTTCTCTAGCTTGTCAAACAATTCACCATCTACCATGGAAACTGATTTTTGTTACATTGTGGAACCGCTTCGATTCTTGGTGCGTTCACCTTCGTCAATGATGAGCGCTCTGGTACGAGCCCACCGCGTGGCAGCCTTTGTATTCCTCCGGACCTTTGAAACAAGATCATTGACGGTACCTTCTCCAATGCCGATCCCTGCAAACGAATGAACAGTCACACCCCCGATATTGCACGCGGCAATGCCTGCAATGCGCCACTCGGCCTTACAATCAATCAGCTAGTGCAGTTGCATGTGGTCACACCTGTGGAGGCAGTGATTGCCACCGCGTCAGAACTCCTTGAATACTTCTTCCGGAGAGTGTGGATTATCTCTCGCAAAAGAACAGACTTTCCGGTACCTATATAATCGAATGTTAAATGCGTATATGCGCATGAATGAAGCTCATTCACCAGCACTTCCTGTGTAAAATAAACTATCCCCACGTTCGACTAGTCGGAGTATCTGTGTCTGCTCTTGGCTCAGAAAGACACCTGCTGGCTGGGCTGAGGTGGCTGCAGAAACGCCAGATTTAGTCTGTCCAACTGGGCCAGTGTTTGAGATTTTGCGGACAGCTCTCGTGAAGTTGGATGAACTAGTGTACACATCTTTCTCCCAACTGGGAGGTAAAACTCGCTTCTTCGCGGTAGGCTCATGAGCAGGTTCAGAGAGGGGACGTTTGCTACCACTAGCTATGTCCGCCGTTGTGACGTTGGCATAGTGCTGAAGGGGTGCGGCAGAAAGACCAGTTTGCAGTCGCCGATCCAGCCCGGTCTGAATGTCCCTAAGACGCTGTGCCCGGGGATCCATAGACTTCTGAGAGTCCTCCGAGTCGGTTTTTGAGCTCGTAGACCAGTCTCGCTTGACGGTTCGAAGTCCAGACTGTGCCGTTTTGGAGCCAGACATGGTCAGAGGGTGGTAAGAGATCAATGGATCGCGACGCGCTTGCGATTTGTCCAAACACGGTCACGTGGTCATTACCATCAGAGTCTGAACGACGGTTTCCGTCGACAAATGTTGAAGGTAATAGGCATAATATTGATGTAGGACAAAACAAAACCATGACAGATTTCCTAAAACGTAGAATCTGCACTTCTCTGCTGCCCATTTCCAAGTCTGTTGAACGAGGAAACGTTGGTCAATATAGGCATTTCACCAGAACCGGTCCAGCGTGGCGACATAAAATCTGACTGTCCGGGCAGAAACAAGCCGTAGAGGTTGGTAAGGTGCGATCGCCAAGGGTTATATACTAGTCATGGACCAAACTTACGCAAACATCTTTCTCCTGAATCGCCACAGTCGCGTCTCCACGCTAATGTCCAACCTGAAAACGGTCATTGACCGTCTCAAGAGCGAGAAAGTCAAGGAACGTCAGGAGGGAATTACCTTACTTCGCTCTGCTTTCGCTCGTGAGGATGCAGTATACAGCATCGAAGACGGTCGCGGCTGGCTGGTCCTCTACCAAGCCCTCTTCACAGCAGTCAAGATCGAAAAGGTTGACACCATCAAAAAAAGTGGAAAGTCAGGCACAGCTGGTGCAGCTGCCCAGCGCAGACTCACGGAGGTCGCAGCCGCCGTGCGCTGGCTTGTTGAGCGAAGTGTTCACTGTCTCAGCAAAAAAGCACTAACACCCCTCCTTGATCATCTTACTCAAATGCTTATTCACCGTGGTCAATTGTTCACTCCCGTCGCGCTGGATTACATCAAAACAATCAAAGCCTTACTCGCCTGGACTCCCCACATGGATCATATTAATGTTGATATCTGGCTCAAGCTCGTCGAGATCTGCTTCAATATTATCCTGGATGATCCAATCGAGGAAGATCTTATGCAGACAAAGGACCAGATAGCAAATTCTACCTTGGCCGACGACTCTATGTACCAAAGTGACTCCTCGCCATCCGAAGATGGTAACCTTCCGTCTACCAGCCAGTTTACTCGGTCGCGGAAAAGGCCGATGAGGGATCACAGTTCCACACCAGCGCCAGGAACAACAATCGAGGACCCTTCTGATCGCCGTGCACCGCGTCATCCCGTCTCTCTCGAGAAAATTGAATGCGCGTCTCTCTTGGCCCTCTTGTTCCGACATTCTACTGCACCATTCTTGGCTGAAGTGGAGAGACCAGACCCCAGTGATCCAGATAGCTTCCCGAAAAATTCCATCCTTGTTCCTATTGCACCCTCACTCTTCTGGCGTATGAAGCGTTTCTTGGAGCGCTACCCTATGGATACTTCTCTACATCATGATTACCTCCTTGCGCTGCAGCCGTTCCTCTGCCAAGTAGCCCTTAATTGCAAAAAAGAAGTTGATGATCTAGCGTGCTTTGCCTGGGATGCGTTGGTGGGATTATGGGGCACCAAGAACAAGAGGATCAAGGAAAGCTTAGTGGGTATTCTCAAGACCCTGTTCCCCTTCCTGACGGCGGCTCGCGACGTGTCCAACCATGGCCGGGCAGACAGCGTTCAGAAGCTCTGGAGCCTTCTCGCCGGTGAAGCAGATAGTCGGTGGGGTATTGAACCTCTCTCGATCGATTCACTTAGATTGCAGGTCAGCCCTGACAAGGCAGACGAGAGAGAGATGTTCGTTTCCCAGACCTTCCGGGCTGGATGGAACTTTGACGCGAGCCAGGCCCTAGCGTGGGCACTGCTAGAGCTGCAGGCCGACTGTGCTGAGAAAGTAATGCATTTGTTCTGGGATCAAGAAACATGACTAAGCCCAGTACCTCCGTACAGCTGTTTGAACATTCCGAGTCGGTGCATACAGGGTCTCCTGACGGAGGTACCTTCAAAGGGAAGCGAGCCAAACGAGAAGACCCTATTTCGACCCTTCTCTATTCCCTACGAGCCACACCCATGCCTAGCATCAAGGTCTATAACCTACAAATTCTCCTTTTCTTTATCGACAGACACTGGTATCGACTTCATAATGCCCTGCAAAACGACGTCATCGTCACTGTGCTGCAATTTGTGTCGGTGGATGAGGCACCCATCCAGTCATGGGCGTTTCTTTGCCTAGCAGGCATAGCCTATTGTGATGGTATGCAACCATCTTCGACCTCTTCTGAGGACCCATCTACTGCGGACTCCTGTCTGCGCGGACCATCCACTTGGGATCCCATTTGGACACATGCCATGCGTCGGGCGAACGTTCCGGTAGTATGCCGAGCGGCTTGTCACACTGCGCACACTCTCGTAGGCTATTCGAGGCACCTTCTTACACCCCATCGCGTCCTCGTGGAAATCGAGTCTCTAGCAAAAGACCTAGATTTGCAGGGACCAAGTTTTCCCTACGATGCCGTTTGTCTATTCCTTGCCCAATGTTTGAGGGTAGCCAGTCAAGACGTCAGGTTATATCGCATGCAACTTGAGGAGAAGGTATTGAGCTGGTTGCTTGACAACTGGCGGATTGGTACCTCAGCAAAGGACGTCAGCGGTCGGTCCCGTATGCCACCACACACCGTCGGCGATTTTCTGAGCCTTTTGGAGAGCGTATGCGGGTGTTCACGACGCAGTGATCCCATTTGTCGCATGGTGCTTCCGGACTGTGATATCGTAAACGTCTTGAAGGAACATCATGCAACGAGGATCATCCGGGATTACGTATTGCACGCAAGGCTTCCCGTGCTCGGTCGGGATGGAGGTTCATCCCCGAATACAGTTGCTTCACAAGTGACTCAATCGCAGGCGACCAGTGTCGATCAAGAACTCTCGCCACCTAGAGGTCGCGAGAGAAGAGTCTCCGGATTCTTGATCAAAATCATGGAATCACTGGCGTCGGAATGGGAGACAGTGAGAGATAACAAGATACACCCTACTGCTGAGAAAGTTCGGCAGTCCTTCGATGCTGCCATCACTGCTCTCATGTTCGAGTCCCTCCTTGTTACGAATGGAACGCATAGCAATAGACGGGTTATTCAATCGGCTGGAAAAGTCATCTTGCTTCTTGCCTCTTTCATAACAGATACCAAGTGGACGCCAGAAGAGCGACTCTTAATTCTAAAGGCTTTGGAGCCTCTGGTTGTCGATGCGGATTCAGATGATACCGATGATGCGTGGGTAGCCCTGATTAAACCTGGCACGGAGTCCGGGATCAAAACGCATACCCTTCGTGGCCTCCAGAAGCGTGTTTCAAGTCATGCTGACTCCCATATTCAGCGACGGTGTCTACAACTTTCTCTTTGGGAGAATGTGGATGTAAGTAACGATTTCGTACTTTAGGACACAGTTCGCATTGGGGTCTTTTAGGTTCAAAATACCTTTGAAACGATTACTCAGAAGCTGAGGCAACTGCTAAGGACCCTCGCTGATCAGTCAACAGACAGGCAAGACCCTGCCGCAGCGGAAAATGACGGGTTTGGTCCGATCAGAACCACTCAAAGCCTCGCACCACAGGAAGAATATGCATCACCGTCGGCTCTTGCGACACGCAGCATAGCGGAAACATGTATAGTTTTTCTTGCTTCCATTCCTGTCTTGCAATGTCCGACCGGGCAAACACCACGCAATAAGGAGCTCGTCAAACTAGTGGTGGAGTGTCCTGGCGAAAAGCTCATGCTACTCGGACCTCCACTTCTGACTGTCGTACGTAGGAGACTCCTCACCCTCAACCTTGATGTCTTGGATAACCTATTGGTCAAATGTGCCGATCTCCTTCGGAGATACTCTCATGCAATCAGCGATCAATTCCACTTCTTGGTCGTCGATTTGCTAAAGTCATCTTTGCATATCTGGATGGAAAGAGAAGCCACCACATCCGCCATCGGCGAACACGTGCAGGTTCTCTGTGGATGGATCTCCAAGATGATGGAGACTGCAGAGACCAAGAAGAAGCCAACTTTATGGAAGATACGTGACTTGGTCGCTCGCTTTTTGGCGGAATACCTCGCTAAAGACCCAACGCAAACACTTTGGCCTACTGACTATCACGAGGTTGAAATCAAACGTCCTTTGGACACGTTGTTGGCGCTAAATCTTGACGAAGATATTCGCGTTTGTTTCCGTGCTGCTGTTCTCAGCGCAAATTTGTTCGCTGTTGAACATGACGAACTCATACGAGAGTATGAAAACCTGGATGGATTCTATCAACTTGTTCGTGATTCATTGCCCAGGGACCTTGCACAGTACGATGCTCTTCTTCTGACTAACATCAATCTAACCAGGTTTGTCAGGTACGAGCATATGCTCACAAGGACACTTTGCCTTGGGAATATCATGATTGCCAGCTCGTATGTAAGACGAGGGCCCTACTGGCACCTTGTGGAAGCGGCGTTCCACAGCCCGTTGTATTCTCAGCATATCCAGGCGGTGTTGCATGGAGTTTCCCGGTGCCTCGGACTTTCCAAGCCCAATGAACTCTTCGAAGCTTATGCTTCCCAAATTGCGCTATCAATTCGACAGAATCTTCTCGACATCCTGCGACTTCCACCAAATTTACTTGGCTATCCGAACAGAAGGGAATGTGCGGAAGCAGCGTTTCGCTTGTTTACACCTGCGAACCTAATGGAGGGAGGAGGGAATCAAGAAGCGGTTGCACACGGTCAACGGTTGTTTGTCAATCACTGTTCTGCTACCCAAAGGACTACCGCAGATGGTCTTCGAGCCTGTATTGGGGATCTCATTGGGTTACAGCTTGTTTCGCTCGTTGATTCGACCCACGTCAGCGACTCGACACTCGTGGCCCACCTTGAGGAACTTTTTCGGTCAAAAGGTATCGACCTTCAGCCCCTGGGAGGTTTCATGCAATGCGTACGACAAAACGCAGCAAGCATCACAGCATCTGTCATCCGATCTCTGGGCGATCAAGACTTTTCGAGTGATGGCACAATTGTTGAAGGTCTGCGCACTCATGGCCTGCACGAAGCCGCTCGCACGTTCATTTTGTTGAATAAATACCGTCGCTTGGATGACTTCAGGTTCCATCCTCCGAACCTTCCCCGCTTCGGTACGAGCACCATCCTGCGGTCCTTGCAATGGTGCACTTCAGTGGCGGCCCCCGAACATGTCACTGCTATCTCCTACCATGTTCTCCATCAGATTTTTGCAGAGTTGCATTCCACCCCATTTGTCAACGAACAACTTCGCTTACTGAATGGTATCAGTCTTTTCGTTGCTGTCCTCAATGAAGGGTTCAAAGATCCTACCTTGCTTTACACCTTCATTCAAAAGTCCTGCTCGTTACTGGCTCAGGCAGATCTCGCTCGAGTCGCTCAATCGTATCTGGAATGGGGCTTCTCTATATATCGAACAGAGGTCGAACTTAACCAACGCTTTCCTGATATCCTAATCCGCGTTTGTGCTCTGCTGGACGATGGCGAATCTACTTCAAGTGCGCCGAATCGGAGTCACGAACTTTCGCTGTGGATCGACGAGCAGGCACTTCTACTCTGCAAAAATCCAAAGATCAAAGATCAAATTTTGAAGGCTCTACCAGCATGGTCTCATCAGCCATCACCAACCCTCCTTTCTGTTGTTGAGGATATTACTGCCGACGACTTGTCTGGCACTCTAAGCGACCACCGCATAGCCTCAAATAAGTTCCGCCTTGTACGAAGATTGGTTGAATCAGCTGAGCAACATACGTATAACAAGTCACAGTTCGCGATGGTTGATTTTTGGCGCCTCAAAGATTATATTCCCCCACCAGCCTATCTGCAACAGGAAGATATCGATGCGTTCGCCTCCCTTCTTGTCGCAAACACAGGCAATATCTATGGTTTTGGCAGTGAACACCCATGCCCGCAGACATTGCGCGCTAGGCATGCCAGGCACGAAGGAATGGCCGACCCTTCACCTCACCGATCTATCCTGCAAACTCTACTAGCTATGCTTGACGGGATTAATTCTTCAGAGGTTTATCTTGTCTATGTTACTCTGAAATCACTCGTTTCCGCGTCATCTGAAGAGACTCTAGCTTTTCACCAGTGGTCTAGAGAGGAGCTCGCCCCACTCGAATTCTTTCGACAGTTTCCTGTGGCATTATCGAGTCGCCCCGCACGCAGCATCGCCGAACTGAACAATATCTCACATTCCCCAGCTGACTTTTGTCAGTGGATTTGCTCTCTTTCAACACTTTTGAGCGATATTCTGAACTCCTCGGACACATTTTATGCCCAACTTACTCCTCTCGTCGCCAAGAATGTCCAATTTGCCGAAGAAGTCCTTCCCGTTCTGGTTCATACTTTACTTTCAAGAGAGGTCTCGCAAGGTCCATCCTCGGTGGCCACGAGGAAGAACCTTTCGGTCTATTACACTGCTATACTCGCTGCTGAGGAGCCTAGCCGGTCATGCATGCGTGCCATTGTCGACGTCATGCTTCACTTGCGTAATTTTCGCCCTGTCGGTTCGAATGACTGGTTAGCACATGACAAATGGCTGGATGTCGACTTTCGTCTCTTGGCGAAGAGTGCAGTCGGTTGCGGATCATATACCACCGCACTGCTGTTTCTAGAGCTCGCATTCGAGTACGGACAGCTCGACAAGGAGTCTCCTGATGGTATCGAGCACCTACTGTTTGAGATATATGCGCATATCGATGAACCTGACGGTTTTTATGGCATCAAGACCACTGATCACCACCATTTCTTGATCAAGCGTTTCCATCATGAAAACCAATGGGACAAGGCATTTCGCTTCCATGGTGCAGCTATCGAGGCTGGCAGCCGAGAGTCAATTGATGCGGACGGTCTCCTTCAGTCTTTCCACGCATTTGGCTTTGACAGCCTCGCGATTGGCACTCTCCAGGGTTCACAGAAAGGATTCCAGTTGGACGAAACTACTTCGACCATGTCTTATCAACTAGGGTGGCGCACAGAAACCTGGGACTTGCCCGAAACCGGAGACTCTCAAGATTCGGACATCACCCTTTACCGTGCCCTCCGTGCCGTTTACCGTGAAAGGGATCCTCATGTGGTCGACTCCACTATTCACTCTGCCCTCTGTGATGCCATGGAGCGCCTGCGAACCCTTGGCAACGAAGACATCACGGAGATTCGTGAAATTGCGCGGAATATTATGTCTCTCAACCAGCTTACACGATGGAGGCGGGGACCCATCCAAAACTGCCTCGTCTCCAAGTCTCCAGACATTCTATCGATTTCTCAGCTTGTTGACATTGACCCCGAGTTTGAGTGAGTATTTCATATTGAGTGGCTTCATGCGCTTACAGCCAAGTTCAGATTCAACAGTCTCGAACGAATACTGGCAACCAGGGTGTCTTTGATCCGTTCCGCTCGGCGAAAGGAAGAGCGTGATCGGATTGGAAACATGATCACACCGTTCAATAATAGCCTCCTGGAGCTCGAGAAACGCTGCCTCGTCCGTCTTTCCGTCGCCGCACGAAAATCAAATAAACTCCAAGTGGCACTCAACTCCATCGTAAAAGCTCGGCGTCTCGAGGGCATATCTACCCATGAAGTGTCTCAAGAGTTTGCGCATGTCCTCTGGCTCCAAAACGAACAAAAGCTTGCTGTTCAGTTCTTGAAAGATCTCCTGCTTCGACAGGAACAAGTCTCTTCTAGGGATCCTGGGCTAGCCGTTGAACGGGCTCTCTCTCTAGCGCGCTTGGTGAGCATTTTGTTCATCCTGAAGCGTTTCTGATCATCTCGACCGGTAGGGATCTTGGATTTCGGAAGCATGCTTGGAAAAGCCAATGGATATCAAGCAAAAATACTTTGATGCGGCGACCGCACTTGCTGCCGGGATGGAGAAACAAATCGACACTGGCGGAAATGCATGTGCTAGCGTTTTCCACGAGTGTGCCCTCTTTGCCGAGCATCAGTATCATGTCATCATCAAATCGCCGGATGCCGTGCGGTGGAAGACATACGTGGAACACAAGAGTCAAGAAATCAAGCAACGAGAAAGTCAACTTCGTCGAACTCTGCCTGGTACACGCGAGTATAACGCTCTCTCTGATGACCAGAACAAGGCAAGAGCCCTCTTAGCGGAGGATGAGGAGGCTTACAAACAGCACAACGGCGCACTGGTCACATTCCTCGACCTCGCAATCGATATGTACTCGCGATGCCTCGCCACGTCGGACATCTTTGACGACGACGTGCCCATCCGCTTTTGTTCTTTGTGGTTTGCGAATTTTGAGGATCAAAGACTGCAAGATACGCTTAAAAATGCGGTCGCTCGGATACCTTCGAGAAAATTCGTTTTCTTGTCTCATCAACTTTCTGCGCGTATCTCTCATCCTTCACAAGGCGAATCGTCAGCCAGCCAGCAAATACTGAAAGGGCTTGTCCTCCGAATGTGTCAGGAACACCCCTTCCATAGCTTATACCAAGTGTACTGCATACGACCTGAAGAATTTGGGCAGTCATTATCTCGACGATTATCTAGTCGTCACGAGCCAACGCTCTCGCAAGCACAACTCGATCGTTCCAATGCTGCGTCGGACATCTTTGACCGACTGCGCAACGATCCACAGTATGCGACGCGTGTTAAAGCCATTGAACAAGTGTGTGATGCTTCCATTGAGTGGGCCAAGTACCCCGTCAAGGAGAAGAGAAGGGGACCGATCCATGTACCAGACCACCTGGCGATTCGGCGGCTTCGGGATATCAAGGTGCCGGTAGTCACGTCCCACCCGGCCATTGATCCTACCTTGAAGTACGAGCACTGCGCCTGGATCAGCCACTATGAGAAAACATTTAAGATAGCGGGAGGCATCAACGTTCCCAAGATCAGCGTTTGTTATAGTTCCAATGGCGAAAAATACACACAGTTGGTGAGCAGTCGGTTTGCGCTAGTGTTGCTGCGAGAGAGCTTATTGTGTTCAAGTTTAAAGCTGGGCAGGATGACCTACGCCAAGACGCTGTCATGGAGCAGGTCTTTGACTTGGTCAATGTCGTCCTCGGGTATGACAGAGAGACCAAGAAACGCGATTTGAAGATTCGTGGATACACGGTCTTGCCTTTGGCAGCTCAGGCCGGCGTTCTTGAGTTTGTTGGTAACACGGTTCCGCTTCAAGTGTGGCTGGGAGTGGCTCATCCAAAGCAAGTTTATACTAAGACATGTCTATGGATCTCGTTGACCTCTTTTCACAAGATATCGTCCCAATGACCTCAAGCATACCGAGATTCAGACCAGTCTCAAACAGACACGCGATCGTTACCAGGGCAGGCAGGACCCGCTGGTTGCGCACTTCAAGGACATTTGTGCCAAGACCCGACCCGTGATGAGGCACTATTTCACGGAGAAGCACAAATCGCCCATCGCGTGGTTTGCGATGCGACTCAACTACATACGGAGCGTCGCGACGACGTCGATCGTGGGTCACGTCCTGGGCCTGGGTGACCGTCACGTCTCCAACATTCTGATGGACAACGGAACGGGCGAGGTCGTGCACATTGACCTGGGCATCGCCTTTGACCAAGTAAGCACCTCACTCTCTCATGCATCCGATGACCGATCTTGGCCTAGGGAAAGCTGCTGCGCGTTCCCGAACGCGTGCCGTTCCGGCTGACGCGCGACATGGTCGACGGCATGGGCTATGCGGGTACGCAGGGTGTCTTCCAGCGGTGCGCGGAAGAGACGCTGCGCGTCCTCCGCGAGCGCTCCGACGTGATCATGACCGTGCTCGAAGTGTTCAAGCACGACCCGCTGCACTCTTGGTGAGCTGCCCTCCCCTCATTCTCTTTTGCGGACTCACCATGCACAGGACTGCGAGCCAGCTAAAGATCAAAAAGATACAGGAGAGTACCAACGAGCCGGTTGCGGAGAACGCGCGGTTCGCGGACGGTGCAAGTGCGCCCGTGAACGAGGCAGCGGACCGTGCACTCAACTCTGTAGCGCGCAAATTGGACAAGTCGCTCAGCGTCGAATATACGGTCAACGAACTCATTGCGGAGGCGACCGACATCGTGAACTTGGCGACGATTTATCATGGTACGTCGAGCCACGTCTCTTGTCGGCCCGAATGTGACGAGATCACACAACTAGGTTGGAGCCCCGATTATTAGATTACAATCAGGACATTGCATCGATAAGATCATTGTATGATATCAGTCCATCGAGATTGCATCATTCTACGTCTAACCAACGAAGAATACATCCACATCGATTTGATTGCACGCCAAAAAATGGGAGTCGGGTGACATGTCTATGGGAAAAAGCCAAAGTGGTAGACTAGCATAAGAGGTATTACAAAGTCGAGGATATAACAGAGAAACCCCAAATGGGGCTACAACGTAACTCGAGGAACGGACTTCAACTAAGAATAGAACGAATGCAAAGTGCGACCGTAAGATGCAAAATGGAGAATCTGGTGACAAGCCGTCCAAAAGAGGAAGTGCTTGGGGCGACGCCGTGTATCGACGGTTTGCAAGCTCATGGACAGGTCCAGTCACCAGACAGGAATGGAAGCGTGAACCACATGAAGATATCGTTCATACCGGAAACGACCCGCGCGGGGTTTACAAGCGAGGTCACTTGGATTTTGCAATTTCACGCGCTGCCTTGATCAGCGGAGACAACGTGCGGAGGGGCTCACAGTGTTTGAAAAATGGATGCTAGGCCGAGATGAGCAGGATATGGTGTGGCAGCGAGGAAAAAAACGCACATCCAGCAATTGTGATGCCGTGGGCCGTTTTTCAGCATCGACCTCCAACGTTTTCGCCAAGTAGTCACTGAATATAGGAGACAACGCGCCTGGGTTAGCGATGGTAGGGGTGCCATTCGTTGCGATCAGGTACAATGCTTTCAGTGGATTTTGATTGAGATACGGGGGTTCACCCTCGATCATCTCTGTTGATGGAATGAGCAAAGTAGGCAACGGGACAGAATGCGAAACTTGCCAATGGCCATGATTCCGAGACTCCATATATCTACCTTTGGACCATACTCTTTGCGAGTGACGACTTCGGGTGCCATCCAGTACGGGGTACCAACCATGGTCGTACGTTTCGAATTGTTGGGGTCCGATATTTGGGCACAAAAGCCAAAGTCAGCTGGAAGAGATCAGTAGCAAGCATGAAACATAGCACGAGGACGCACTCAGTTTGATATCGCCATTCATGCTGAGCAACACATTGTCACTCTTGATATCACGATGAATGACGCCATGTCTATGCAGGTGTTCAAGGCCCTGAGCTGTTTCCCTTGATACAGCCGCGATCTGTCCCTCTGTCATTAAATTGGCGGTCACGACATCTGTTAGGGAGCCTCCTTCCATGTACTCCATGACGACCCAGAGATCGTTCTTGTGTAAAAAGGAATCGATGTAATTAACGATGTTGGGATGGCGAGAGGCGCGCATGACGAGGATCTCGTTAATGATCAAGTCTTTCTTGGGCTGCTTGTCGAGATCCATTTGTTTGATCGCGACGGAAAGGTTGGTTCCGACTTGATAAGCAGTATAGACACCACCAGAAGCGCTGGGATAGGGATCGTCAATGGTGGCATGGAAAAGAGGGGGTTAGCATACCCCTGGCCAATCTTGACCAAATTGCGGTATAGTTTTGTTGGGTCTGCATCTGTACATATTTGTTGCAAGCGTCTGATGATGTCGTCCGTATTGTCCTTGTCCTTGTCCTTTTTTTCCCTGCGACGGGGGGTAGCGACACCCGCAGTCTTGGCGAGACTGGCGGCAGCAGGGCTGGGCTGCTGCGGAGCTCTCGGATCCTTTTCCCTCGTGGATTGTGCGCCTTTGAGTGTGATATCAGATCGGGAGGCGCGGTTTAAAGGTGGGTTTGGCGCACCGGACTGGAGAGGGGTTTGGGAGGTGGGTGTGCCAACGCTGGGAGGACGTCTCGCCCTGGTGGTGGTGTTGGCACGCCCGAGCTCTTGGGGCTTGGTAGTGCGGAGAGGGGTGCGCTGTGAGGCGGATCGGTCGAGGGCGGGCATCGCAGTGGTGGGTGGCGCGGGTGCGGGGCGGTAGGAGCTAGGGGAGGGTGCGGAGGGGGTTGATGACGAGGTAACGATGGGGGATGGGATGGTCTTCTTGGGGGGCGGTGGGGCGGGACGCTAGGGGAGAGATGGGCAGGGAGAGCAAGGCAAGGAGGGGGATACGCACCGAGGTCTGTGGTGTGGGATCGACGAGGGACTTTTGGGGGGAGTAGGACGGGGTCTCGACGGCGCCCATCTTGTCCCAGACATCGCCGTGGCCTTCCTGGTAGAACTTGACGATGTCCATGACAGCCTGGGGATTCTTTTCCTGCTCGAGTCTGGATATGCCGCTCTCCTGGAGGAGCTGCTGCCATTCCTTTGGGAGACCAGTGAACTCGCCGGTGGAGGAGTTGAAGCCGACATGGGTGAGATGCACGGGATCGTAGGGGGTGCTGATCTCTGGGCGCTTTGAGGTGTTGAGAAAGTCGGACATGAAGCCCAGCATCCCTTTCTTCGACTTGAGGGCTATTGTGCCGCTGCGAGACCTGGAGGGGGGAGGGGTGGGATCTGTGGCAGGGAGGGGGTCCTCGGCGGGAAAGGAGAGCTCGAGCGGGGTGGGCGTGGTTGGCACGGAGAGACGGCGTGCCTGTGGTGCGGGGAAGATGTCGTTGAGTGTTGCGGTGTTGGCGCGGGATGGGCGGGGAGGGGGAGGGACCATGGACGGGGACGCAAAGGGGTCGTTTTCGACACGGGTTGTCGAGGAGAGACTGTGCTTGCGTGCACGAGGCGGGGGTTTCTGGAGCGAGTTGCGGACTACTGGCGTCTTCGACCTGAAGGATGGGGGCGGGGGCGGGGCCTGCCTGGTCGGGTGGAAGGCGGGGGCGATGCCAGCGTCCTCGAGGAGATCCGAGTACTCTTGGATGGACTCTCTCGACGGGCGATGGTACTCGATCGTGATTTTCGACTGTCTCTTCGTAGACATGGCCAGAGGCAAATCACAACTTGGCTACCGTCGCGAGGCTACAAATGAGGCATCTAATTCGTAGATTCATATCCATGCCCAAACGTCCAAGATCCCCTGGAGATGACCACCCCCCGCGCAACCCCAGGCTCCCAAAACGCATGACCGCCGTCCTCCTCGGTTTTTCTGGCCCGGGCTATAGCGGCATGCAAATGTGCGTAGCAACCCGCCCTGTTTCAGCCACACCCAGACCCCCTCCATCCAGCCAGCCAGACGTCAGGACCATCGAGGGTGCCCTCTTCGACGCCCTCGTCCGCGCAGGCGCCGTGTCCAAAGACAACGCCGACGATCCCACGAAGGTTAGCCCGTCCATCCGCACACCCTACCACCATCCCATGTACCGTTCACAGGTCAGTCTCGGCCGTGCCGCCCGAACAGACGCAGGCGTGCACGCTGCGGGAAACGTCGTCTCCATGAAGTTGATCCTCAACATCCCTGGCGTCAAGGACTGGGTCGCTCGCGTCAACCAAGAACTCCCCCCAGAAATACGCGTATGGGGTAAGGTACGTGCCTCTCACCCGCTTCGCGCTCGACAGTAACGTGCGCCAAAAAGGTCCGCGTACAGAACGGATTCAATGCACGACTGTATGCGTCCCTTGTTTTCGTCCTTTCATCGTCTTTATCCGTCTCGACAGATCTTGCGATAGCCGCAAGTATACTTACTTCTTTCCTTCCTATTTGTTAATCCCGTCCAAACCATCCTCGGCGTTCCAATCTGCCGCAACCAGCACCGACGCTCCGCCCCATCCCTTTTGGGACTTCCCCGGCGCCGATTCTTCCAGTCCGGAACAGGATCTTGTCCGGAAGCGACAATGGAGGGTTGATGCCACCCTCATTGACACCTTGCGGCTCACTGCGAAAAAGTTTCAAGGCACCCACAACTTCCACAACTTCACCATTGGTCGCGAATTTCCAGATCGTAGTAACCAACGTCACATGATACAGATCCAAGTAAGCCGCTTCCCATCATTTCCCCTGCCTCTCAACCAGTTTCGCGAAGATCGCCGATCCCGTTGTCTATGGCGACACGGAATGGGTTAGTGTGCTCTTTCACGGACAAAGTTTTATGCTACACCAGGTACGTTTTCTCGCCAGCGCTCATGGTTCCTGAATCCATGACAACTCCAGATCGTAAGTTTCGCCGCCATCCTTGCGACCAGGCACTCATCATAGGAACAAGCGCAAAATGATGTCCGCCCTCGTCCTATCCTGTCGGACCGGAACACCATCCGAAATCATCGATGAAGTACCGTCTCACTTCCCTCAGACGTACCCTCACTCAACGCTTTCAAGCTCTATGGTCCCCGGTCTGTCCTCGTACCCAAAATGCCTGCGCTGGGACTGCTCCTCGAGTACCCCATTTTCGATTCCTACAACCACAAGGTCGCAAGGGCGAACGAGCGGGAAAAGTATGACAAGACCCATGCCGACTTTCGTCCCCCAATCGACTTTGAGCAATACCGAGACGCGATCGACACGTTCAAGCAGAAGTTTATTTATCAAGAGATGCGTGCGGCAGAGGATCGCCACGGCATGTACGTGCTCGTTCACCGTGCCTACTGCGGTGGCTGACAGCGCATAGATTCGACGCCTGGATTCGGTATGTAGACGATTACGACGGCAACGACTTGTTGTACCTGAACCCGCGGGGCATTATCCCCGCATCCGCTGTTATCAAAAGGGACGTCAAGAAAAGGGCCAAGCCATTCAAGGAGCGCAAGCGGTTCGACGTGACCAACGTCAGGGACGAGGATGAGAGCGACTCGGAGGCGCAAAGCACGAGCAATCCCCAGCTGGAGGACATGGAAGGCTAGCGTAATACAATACATAGTCATGACTGGAACTTGCGCATCGTCTGAATCTCGTCGAGCAGCGTCTGTAGCCGGTCGTCGTCGATCTTGACAAGGCTGTCAGTCCGTGAGCGTGCGCCCAGTGCGACGTGTGGCAAGCCCCACCTCGGTATCACACTCTTGGCCTCCTCCGCAGTCGCCGGACACAGGTTCGCGATCTGGGCCGTCTCGAATTGCGTCAGGCCCGGTTCGCGGCGCAGCGTTCTAGCCGTCGTCGTCAGTTTCAGCTCCACAGGGAAAACAAGCGACTTGCTCTCGGACGGCGCTCGCCGAGTCGGTCGTGCTGAACTTGGCGAACGTCTTGACGTACTCGAGTGTTTTGTTGTAGACGCTGTCATGGATGGGTTCACTTTGTCAATCGGTGGCATGGGAGACGTACGCGGTGTCGGGTGCATCCTTGTCCCTGTTTTCGAGGAGATATTTGACCTCGGAGATGAGCAGACAGCCGGCGTTGTTGAACTCTTGCGGTGGGATTCAGACATGCATCGAGGGTGTCCAGCTGTACGCACCAGCGCCTAGTTTCAACGCAGACGCATCCTCCTCCTCCGCATGTGTCCTGTGTCGCAAACGCGTGGTCATCGGGGTGG
Organism: Phylloporus scabripes; assembly: GCA_038090435.1. Taxonomy (NCBI): domain Eukaryota; kingdom Fungi; phylum Basidiomycota; class Agaricomycetes; order Boletales; family Boletaceae; genus Phylloporus; species Phylloporus scabripes. The sequence continues at coordinate 2,792 of JBBPMS010000080.1, read as the reverse complement.
CAGTTCAACCTTTTGTTTGGCAAAAGCCTTTGAAACAAACAAACGTCTCACATCGTTTTATTACATGTTTACAAACATTTTATGTTATATATCTAGTCGTAAAACAGTTCAATCCTCGTGCTACAAGCCACAAAATTAATAGCATTGAAACATCGGCCCCGCGTGAAACCACAAAGGCACTGTTTCAAACAACGTTTCAGACCTCGCTGTGAAACAGAAATCCAATGCATACCCAAAGTCTATCAGGTGGCCAATGCCACGGCGGCGGCGCCATTGGTTACGCTCACAGGGCCCCCAGTATCATTATCCTCCATCGAGAGTAACGCAACCTTGTCAACCAATATTGCACCGGCAACAGCCTCGCCGCGCAGTCTCTCCGGGTCCTTGTCCACTCTGTCCAGCTGGCTTGGGCCACGCATCTGCACCATACCACTCGTCTTCCAAATACTGTTGGGATCCTGGTTTTCGCCGCTCCCTTTCACAAACGGCATCCCCTCAGAATCATCCAACGTGCCGCTCGGGTGGATAGCCGGAGAGCCTATAGGACCTGAATGATTCACAAGAGCATTCCCCGATGCGTTACCTCCTGGCAAGAGTATGGAACGAGTAGATGACAAATTGTTCCATACTCCCGCTGCCTGTATGCGTTTCTCTCCCGCAGGATTCACCGTCAGCGGCGGAAAGTCAGTTGACTGCAGTGGAGGTGGAACTTGTGCCCGTTGTCCGTTGGTACGGGCGGGTGACATATTTCGAGAGTTTGCGGAATGTTCATGGTGTCGATGAGTAGAATGCAATGTAGGCTGAGGCTTAAGGCCAACAGCCCAATCAGGTCTTGCGGGGAGCGGGTGTTGTGATGATGTCGACGTGTACGTTCTCCGTGAGGATGATGCAGAAGACTAGAAAGATAATGCATCAAGTCCCGGGAACGGATCAAACCAGGAGGGTCAACTCACGGTCGGAGACGACGCCTCGTCACCCGCTGGTGTTCTAGCACCAAGATTTCCGTTCACGCTTCCGGTGTGTCTTCTTACCGATGAGCTAAAACGTGGTCCCACTACGTCGCCACCTCCACTGGGCCGACCAGGAGTGCCATTTACTCCGAATCCACCCATACCAATCCCCGGACCATAGCTCCAGGCACTCCGAGCAGGAGGTGCGCCTCTAGGTTTGGATCCCATTACAGGGGACTGTTGATTAATGGCTCCGGGAAAGGGGCGGCTAGCAGCATACGGATCGTGAGTACCATTGAACTCTGGAGGGTAGTGTGCTTGGTTCTGAACTGGAGAGGACGGTTGCATGACATGCACCGGAGGGGAGGGATAGTAAGGGACCGGATAGGGTCCATACGCGGCGGCAACAGGAGGTGTGAAAGTCGAGTATTGGGAAGTCGGGGGAGCGATTGGAGGACTCGAGGCAGGGATAGGTCGGTGGTGTGTAGTAGGATGGATAGGGGGCGGCGAATGCCATGGATAAGGAATATAAACACCCTGCTGTTGAGGTGGTTGTTGAGATGGGTAGAGATCAGTCTGGTTGGAGGGACTGCCATCTGCGTTCTGGGAAGAGGCCTGTGGATGAGGGTAAGGGTATGGTGCATAGTAATGATAGGGAGGGATGTAGTTCGGGGCAGGGGGCGCTGGTTGCGGGTATCCATACACGTATGGGTTGCCGTAGCCGGGAACCTGAACTGGAGCCTGCGATAGATCATAAGCTACAGCCGGCGAGGGCTCATACAAGGTAGGGTATTTAAAAGATGAGGGAGAGGGCGCCCTGGAGCCGCGAGAACTACTTGAGCCATTGAAGTTGGGTCCGGTCGAGCGAAGGCTTCTGGACGACGAGCCATTAGAACGTCGGCTATCCTTTTTGTCTCGTACGACTGGGCCAGACCATTCGCTCTCTGTTGTGGGTGAGCTTACCGAGTCGTCTAAATCACCGAGGCTACTGGTTTCACCTGCGCTCGTTACTGAACCTGAGGCGAGACTAACAGTAGAAGAGCTAGCGCTGACGTCCTTTTCCTTTCCTTTTTCCTTCTCGTTAAAGTCCATGAAAATCCGAGAACGAGCCTCATTGTAAGCAGCTTCTCGTTCGGCAATTGTTTTGTGCTTTTTGCTACTGCCAGTAGCGTTACTTCGGCCACCGAGGCTTCCAGCTTCTGAGGGTTCAGGATCCGAGAGTTCGGCATCCTCGCCAGCTACTGAGCCGGCCTGCGAATGGGGTTTTTGGCGCTGGCGGTCAGTAGGGGATCTACGCATGATTTTGAAGGTGGGCTGTGTAGGCGACTGAGCGGGAACAAGTTCTGCAATACGACGGGCAGGGCTGTAGAGGCGGTGGGTAAATGGTTCGAGGGTGGGCGAGAATCACTCACATTCTGCTGTCTGGAGTAAGTAGTACGCCAATAGTTTTGGTGAGAGCGTCTGTCTCTGGGGAAAGCCTGTAATAAGAGGAGCACCTGTGAACAAGGAGCCTTTGGTAGGAGGTGGTGGGCATTAGATCGATGCGAGGCCTAGGGTTGAACTCGTCAGTGAGTGGGGGAGGGGAGAGAGGAGAGGCGGAAAAAAGAGACCTGCGATCGTTGATTAAGCTCTCCATGCGCTCGCCGAGCTTAAGGACGTATATTCTGTCTTTACTTTTGAGGGCTTCGATGATCTGTGGATCGACATCTGAGAGGGCACTGGAGTTGGGGCCGCCGGTGGAGTCAGAGTCTGCCAAGGGCTCTGAATCGGAGGGGGAGGGCGAGTGGGTTGGGGTGTCGAGCGTGGCGGGTTGGAGGGGAGAGGGGCGGTCCGACGGAGGCG
>JBBPMS010000079.1:57396-74148 GCA_038090435.1 Phylloporus scabripes | reverse complement strand
TCCCATACCCGCTATGCGTATACCGCCTTCACGAACGTCGTTCAATCTCCCTCCCGACACGCACTGTTTTGTATGCATTCATTCTCTTTGTTTTACTTATCTACTAGTAGTCGCTTGATATATAAACATTTGTGTAGTGTCCTCGATTCATGGTGGTGCTTTGACGACGAACACGCAACCAGGAAAGCCCTTGAGCAGCAACTCGCAAGTCTTTATGTCGTGCATCCTCTGCCTGTACTCCTTTGATCTACTACTCTTACATATACACCAGACAAATTTTCTTCCTTGAATGACAGATACAATTCATGGAATGCACGAAACTGTCTCTCGATTAACCGATTTAGAAGGTGTACATGCCCGTCGGGTTATTTTTAAAGTGTTGTAGTAATCATAGTACTCGTCGTAGCCTTGATGATCCTTGTAGTATCCGTAAGAAATCCATAAGACTGTTGATTAGGTGCATCTGAGTTAAATGCTTGCTTCCGATAAGTCCGACATACATTCGTGGCATTGTAAAAGACGTTCTCCAATGCCCCAGCAGGAGAGGTGGTTGCTGTGATATCACCAACTAATATGCAGTCGTATCCACGAAAGTAGGCATCAGCGAGCGTGCCTACAACACACTGCAAAACGGTGGTGACTACTGGCTCATGCAATGAACATGAAGTTATAAAATACCTGATCCGTGTTGACACCACCGAACAGGAGAGTTGTTATGCCATTCTCCTGAAGATATAGGTCTAATGCACTCTGATAGCCCCACAGCCCGCTCATTCTGATGCAAAACACGAATCGATACACGCTGAGGATAAAGCCAAGTAGCGCGAACCTGTTCTTGTGAATCCAAACATCGGTACCTGCTTCCTTGCCACGCAAATAATCTTCTTGCAGAGGACCGTAGAGTTCAGAGTTGTATTCGCCCCTCATCAACAATCTACCGAATTTTTGTGGCAGTTCGGAACCAAAACCACCACGTCCACTTTTGACTAAACCACGAACTAGTGATGGGGGGATGGTCTGAAGTTCGTGTTCTGTGAGACCCCAATTGCTAGGTATCCATAAGATATGGCTGACATGGCAGGAATAAATTCCCTCACACCCAAAGGATCCTCACACCTTGCTGTCTGAGAGCAGAGAGTAGAGCTCGAAGTGGAGTAATGCAGTTTAACCCGGTGGTGTGAGTTCGGATGTCTGGATGTAGAAAGAAACTAGATGCTGATGAGCGCCATACAAAGAGAGTGCCGGAAGCCACAACTGACTTTTGCATGTCAATGATCACAGCGGCAGTCGTAGCTTTGTTGATTCTAATAGTGCGATCGCCATTGACGAGTATTTCCAATTGAGATGACTGCAGCTGGGGGGGTTGAGTCGCTCCCTCTTGGGCATGTACCGTCCGAGAAAGGTCAATTAGCCCTGATGGATACTCCACCCAGAATGATGCTGCATGACCGTATTCAGTGACTTTGGTTACTTTGGGTCGTGAGGACATGTGAGTGACGAGTGCCGCAAAGGAGCTGGATGGGGATGACTAACTCACTGCTTTATATTACACACAGCTACGGCGTTGCACGTGCGATGACCGAGATCTTGAATGCCTCGTGTCATTGCGAAATGATAAGACCTGGACATGTACAGGGATGCATGGTGAGCATAAAAAAGTAAAATATTGAAATACAGCAACTATAAGATTATTTCTGAGGAAGTCCAACGAGCGCGTGCGTGATATATATGTTGCAGGATCGATTTGACAATGATAGTCATGCAAACCGGGGCGCTTATCCGTGGTATCTAACTAGTATGTGGAGGTGGGGTGGCCATTGAAGTTAGAAACGATTGAGCCCATAGACGCCTAGTAACATAAACAACGCTCGAAGGTATTAATTTATTCCGAGTGATGACTTTGATCATCAGGTAGGTTTCGAACCTGCGGATCAGGTTTAGCATATCACGATGGAAGGTGATGGTTACTTGCCATTAGCACGTAGTGGGCATATTCTTCTACTTCTTGGAGGACAGAACCATCAGGTGAATTACGCCTTCTTGACAAATCCTCGGGAGTTTCGCCTGAAGAAGATTCATTTGGACCTGGACCCCCATTGGGGGGGCGGGAAGAGGGGTTTTGTGAGCCTTCCACAGGAGGTATGTCTTGGTCCGTCGTGTTCTGTGCGTAATTTGCTAGAAGGGGTTCGAAACTGCCCGCGCTGTACGTGGGTGTGTGGCCGTACGAGCTTTTGCGATCGCGAGATGAACCAATCGTCGGTGAATTTCCGGACGGAGGACTTGTCGTACGCGCTGGTATATATCCCTCTGGGTGACTCCTCGTGCGGTGTACCACATGGAATCCCCTGTGTGAACTAGCGTTGCCCCGTGCAGGATCATCGGGTGCTTCTGAGAGATGGGAAGATGTTGGCAGGGAGTCTGAACCTCCCAAACTAAGGTTGACTCGTTGATCCATCTGACCCCGCGAAAATTGACGGGTATTTGGTGATATTGGGCTGTCACCATCGCCGTCATCCAAAGGCGCCCGATTGAAACCTGCAGCTGTGACAGCGGCTTCGATCACAGAATCTTGCTCAATCGATCTCATTCGCTGACTGCGGCGAATAGCGAACAACATCCACAGCAGGATTGAGGCACTTGCGAGACCGACGACGACAAAGACACCAACGACAGCGCCTGTGTCAGAGAAAAATCTGCTATAAATCAGCGCTTGTGCGAGGAACAAATGTAAAGCTTTACGATGATCCTCCACTAGTACTATCATTCGAAGAAAGTGTCGGGTTGACGACTGCTTGAGTCACCGTGGTGGCAACTCCACTAGTTCCCGTCGTAGTAATCACCTCGGTGACCATGGGGGGCGCGCTCGTTACCACTTGTCCCTGGCTATTCGTGGCTGTAACGAAGATCGTAGTACTCTCTAATACTGTCGTCCTATCCATAGCATTGAGCTGCCTTTGAAGCGGGCATCTGATGCGAACCCTTACAGTGGTATGTCATTTCCCGCTGGGGAAGAACTTTGAGATGGCGAAGGGGAAGAAGATGTGGTAGTAGACGGAACATTGGAAGTGGAGGGATCTGTTGTTGTTGATGTTGATGTTGATGTTGAAGAAGAGGAAATCGTCGTGCTCTGTTCGGAAGTGGCAATGGTAGATGAAGGCGTTTGCAGTTGGGTGGTGGTCAAAGATGTTGTTGTTGAAGGGGTCGTTTGCGGAGCAGAACTTGCCTGGGTCGACGTGGGTGGAGGATCGTTACTGCTCGACGCTGTGGTGATTGCGGGTGATGTGGAGGACCCTGATGACACCTGTGCAGAAGTGGAGGGGGCAGCAGATGATAACGCAGAGGAAGTTTCTGATATCGGTGATGCAGTAGTGGCCACAGTTGTCGAGGACATCGTGGCTGGCAAAGCGCTGTGGTTAGTTCCTGCGGAGGAGCCGAAAAAGGTGGATATGAACGTACTAAGATAACTGCTGTGACTGTTTTGACGATGCTGACGTCGTTACCAAAGCGAGTAAGGTGAGCTCACTCACGCCAGAGGGGGTATAACTCAAAGATACAGATGGTGATGATGGTACGTTGCAAGAGACAAAGGATGCGAGAGAAATGGAGTGCGGACAGCGGGCGTTAAGGTCATGTAAGTTGCGATGAGAGAGGTGAAATCGGGAGCAGAACAAGTGGGTAACCCGAACAGGAGAAGTGAACAGCCGGTAAGGCAATACAGAGGGTGCCTCGCAAAAGGGTTTTCCAAGGCTGCGAGACGCTGGATGGAAAGATGACTTTGAGATTCTGGGACACTAATTAAATTGGAACAAGAATACTCACTTAGTAATGTTACGGAGTGGGTGAGGCTAGAGAAACATTTCAGCCCCCAGAACACGGGGACAAATGGGCGGGAAGGGAAGGGGAAAGTTCACGTTGCTAGAAGCGTCAGTTCGCGGTCGCTGCTGCGGGGCGTCGTTTTCAGGAGATGACCTGTGCAGACCTGCTTGTCGGCTGGGCAAGCCCGGGTGTGATACTTATGCGTCCATGCACCGCAGTCTCGCCGTTGATGGGCCTGGCCTCGTTTACGTTGCGCAGAGCCTGCTGCTGCGCCCAGGCCCGTGTGGCGGCGGCCCAGGTCACTACGACACCACAACTTGACGATGGTCATAAAGCAACCACTTATCCCGGACGACGCACTGGACACTGCAGAGGCACCGCCCCCATTTGAAGAGAGCGCAGCGGACTTGGTCGTGCATGAAACGTTCACCGCGCCCGGTGGCGAAGCTCCTCCAGAATTCGCCCCGTATGACGCCTCTTACTTTATGTCGGGTGCCGGGGACATTATTTCTCATGACCCCCACTTGAACGAGGATGGTCCGTCAGCAGTTCAATGCCTCAACTCGGATGTGCTGACATTGCAGAAGGTGAAGCCCTCTATCGCTTCCTACTCTCTCATGCGACCACCCCGCCTCAAATCTGCCTGCACTGTCGGGGATCGCACAACGAAACGCATACACGTCTCGTTCCTTCACGCCACGGCGATCATTCGGACTGGAAGACTGAACAATACACAGAAAAAATTGTTGATTTTGATTTCAAAATAGACATCGGCCAGCATATCTTTGGCGGCCCCACACATTGGTCACTAGGTGACTCTGCCCCTGCGTACCGTGGCAGTATGTTCCGCGAAGTTGGCATCGATGATCAGAAGCGCAACGCAACGAGGGCGGAAGTGAAGGCCGCGAAAACATGGGATGACGAACGCGCCTCCAGAGGCTTTCCCCCGTGGATCAGCAGCAGCTATGCATATAGGGAAGACCAACCACACATCATGGACAACAATAGCGTTTTGAAATCGTCCTGGACGTTGCGTCAATGGGCGGACGACTACTGTTCCAGCGGCAAGTTCTTCAAGGAATTCGAGTACCAAAAAGTTTGTCTAGTAACACCTTTGCCAGACTTATCAGCTAAGCGAACTTGTGCAGGTTGTTTATGGTTGGAACTTTGATGCCCTTATAGCCGCTACCCGTTCCGTCATCCTTTCCACTCACTACAGAGGGGATATCGAAGTTTCATTTCAAACCACGAATTCAGTAATTTCTGTCCGACCTCATCACTGTTTGTCGCGTGCACTCTCGAACGGATGGATCAAATTTTTGTTGATCATCACCCTCATATACCCCTTCTTGTGGTTATTCCGACGGTTTCACCCTCGGGGTGGTGGGACCTGGCGAGTGTGTGGAGGTGCATATGCTCTCAAGCGTGTCGAACAAGTATCATCACTTCCGGAATACGGTGGAGGTAGCCAGAGTCCCAACAGCCCATGGCAAGATATGGGTCTGGCTGACGATACTGCACAAGCATCAGGATCCGCCTTTCCTTCCAACACGCGGACTAGAGTGGTCGGGTTGAGGGAAGGAGTTTGGTTCAGACGATGGGAGAGATCTATTAAAAGCGCCGTACTCAACCGGCTGCAGGAATCTGAGCCTCTCGTTTCAGGGGATAGTGCATCTCCACCAATCATATTGGATGGTTACAGTCGGCTCTAGATGCCATGCAGCAGACTTCAAGCTTCATGTTTTGATAATAATCGTGGTGATGCTAGTATATTTCCTTACATAAATTGAAAAGGTGGATGTATAGTACAATTCTGGGCGATTTATTGAATAAACAAGTAGTTGCAGATCACCCAGCTACTCGGTCAGATGTCAGCGAACTAATATTAGTGTGCTTGAACGCATTCGCATCTGTCCAAACGGCAGAGAATCCAACGCTGAGGTTCTCCTTGTTCATTTCACCAGAAATGCGCTCTAGTTCGGATTCCGAGTAATCGTCGGTTTCAAGAAAAGCGAGCGCGGTTTCCAGAAGCCATTCGTGCTTCTTGAGGAAGTGCACGACAACCGTTCCGCCAACGCGTTTGTTCTCGTATCGCTTCACGCGACCTTCCCTATATTGCCACGCCGAACCTGTTTCGGGCGCCACTCCTAATGAGAAGGGATCAGTAAGTGTTTAGCACGGCAGCTTCTTATGACAGAACCTTCACGCAGTGTGGACATGTCACTCCCTTCTACCAGCGCCTCAACACTTTCAGCTAGCGTCATCTCCTGGACGGGCTGTTGATAGCGCACTCCGAACGTCGACACACTCGAATGAGCCCATGAGGATGGCGTGGCCTTGAGAATATCCGATTTGTTCTCGAACTCCTTATCGATGTAAGATAAGATTGATTCCTTGATCCGCGAAACTTGAGAAGGAAAGAGGAAACCATGCGAGTATCTGGAAGGGTCATGAGCGAAAGAGGTAGTGGGGCATCTCAGCTTTGTGCTTACACTGTGCCAGCACGGGGATGGTCATATATCCAGCATCGTTCGCTCGTCCAGCGAATTTGGGTGGCTTGTGGATGCAGTGCCATCCACTTCGCCGTCTGCTTGTCCTCGGCTCCCTTCGTCAGACCTTTGACGGTTGCGTCCTTTGAAACCCAAGTAACCAGACTCCAGCTCAAGCCATATAGCTCTCCACCCATGAAGAAATCCTTGACAAGATAGCCCCAGTACACCAGGGGGTCCTCGACAATGCCAGTTTCTTTGGGTATCATGTCAACACTTAACTCCAGAGAAGTGGGAAAATGTAGGTCGGGGGCCTCAGCCATATTGACCGAGACGCCATATGGATTGTGTCCTTCAGCGTGGAGCTCTAACCTCATCCTGGACTCCAGTTCCGCCAGCATTACAAAAGCATCGTCATCCACCTTGGCAACGAAGTCTGGCCGTACCCAGGGTCTAGGGTGACCTGAAGCGTAGTCCTGCCAGGCAAAGTGGGAATCATGAGGAGCGGGATGTGGCGCATGTGACGACTGCACGGAATAGGAGAATTGCGGTACTGGAATCGAAGAATTGACATATACAGGAGGTACCCATGCATTTTCAGCAGCCCAGGAAAAGTAAGCGTGTGATTTTCCTGCATTCATGTTCTCTGGACAGGGCAAGATGACAATGTCATTATACACTGCACAACGTTGTTAATCTTAGAGAGCATAAAGCGCGTGTATTGAGACAAGACTCACTTTCCATTTCGGTTTGTATACGCCTCTCCCAACCTTTCCGCGGCTGGCCAAGAATGAATCGCACTACGGTTCGCGATGTTCCGAGCCCGTCGTCACCTGTAACCGCACCATTTCGACTACGAGGGTGCGACGCCCATGTGGTTCTTATCAGCATCCTGCGTTCCATCGCGGAGTCCATGGAGAAAACACCCAAGAATATTCCCGCTGGTGGAATAGAGTCCAAGTTGTATGGAGGAAATGTTGGGGGAAGCGACCCCGAGATCGGGTTTATATATGGATAAGGCAGGGGGGTGCGGTAACGTGGGGGGTAAGATGATGATGGTGGGATAGCACAGTATGCTTGCCAGGGCAATGGCTCCTTGTCGGGATTCAAAATATACATGAGTAGCAATGTGAGTGAGATTGCAAAGACTGTCAAAAGGAGAAGAGCGAATATCTGGTAGAAATGAGCGTGACTGTAATACCCAGGAGACATGAGAGATCTCACTATAGTTATTGGTTGTTGAGGGAACAAAGGATGTCGGACAACCCTTCTTACACCCTTTTTGAAAGTTCTCCATATCCTTCTATCCTGCTTCCGCCTCCTACGTGAAGGACCCCACCATCTACGACTCCCAACCCGGATGCTGGTATAGGCCGTAGTCCTTTCGAGGAGCGGCGATGCCGGCTCGCCGTCTATATCCGAGACAGAAGAGGCAACTTGATGGGTTTGAAATGGGGGCGAGGGCGTCAGTGGTCGCGAGAGAGTTGGCGTTGTATATGAAGCAGCAGAATCAGAAGAAAAACGGTCTGCGTGCATGGAATCTGGGTATGAACTGTCACTAAGTTCTCCCACATGCATCGTGCATGTGGTATCCCTGTACACGTCCTGTGGGTCTGAACCAGGCAAGAATTCGTACTGTTCCCCAGACTGCCATGGCTTTGATGAAAAACCAAAGAGACCAGAGGACTCTGCCATGTCATTGAATGGCGTTTGTGGTGGGAAAGGACTAGAGTCACACGGAGTCGTCGGGTAAACGTCCATCAACTTGTTCATACATGGGCTATTATGCCAAAACGCTGTCCCAGCTCGGCCGCTTCTTCATGGCATCCCAAAACCCTGCCAGCTTACTCTGCAGGCTCGTATTTGGAAGTAGAGGACGGGAATCCTTTGGCAGCGCAGTCCCAGTGTACTCTTCCACCCTCGTCAATGCAACGTCTCCCGTGTCGGCGCAACTGCCACCAGAAAGCTGGACAACATGTATCAGCCAAACGCAGAGATGGATGTCGGCAATCGAAATCTGATCTCCTGCAGAACGAATTTTAGCCCATAGCCTGGTGGCAGTAGAGTTCCTACCAAGGATATAAGGGCCAATAATTTCTTCGTTTATCTTGGTCAACGCATCCGGAATCGCATGTTCCCAAATTTCTTTCGCGATTGTGAAATATTCATCCGAATGTTCCCCGCTGCCAGCACCCAGCTGTTGAAGCAGGATCTCAATTTCATGTTTCTTTTCATTCCAGAACGCCTTCGTCTTATCAGACATTTTGATAACCTCACGCTCGCAATCCGCGAGGTACGTGATGAGCACTTGCTTTCTTGCATTGAGCGTAGGAGCTAATGATGCAGCCAACACTTGAAGAGCCTGTGGATCACGCGAACCGTAGTGCCTTAGCAGCTCAGGGGCTACGGCACTCGAATAGACGATATCGATGATTTTGTTTGAGGTTGCCGCAAAACCAACTGTTGCGGGAGACAAGGACGGTGCTGGGGCGGCGGATGTCGACCTCGAGCGTGACGTCGCCGAACGAGATCTGTCCAGAAAGTCTACTAATGCCTGCATAGAGACCGTGAGTGGTCGTGAAAGATAGTGCGCATCTTTATCACCTTGGGATCAGCGATGACCTTGAACCGTGTTTCAACCCCAACGCCGAGAGTACCTTGCAGCGGAACAACCAATATCGGAATTGTGGCTATCGGACGGTTAGATCGGCGCGTAAAGTGGAAGACACGCTCACCTTTGGGGTTCAAACGGAGCATAGCTGGTGATAATTCTTCCCCTTTGGCTAGCAGGGGTGGGTCAATCTGGGAGAGTGATCTTGGCCATACTCACCGGTATCGACCACACGGAGATCGCGCTCGTTGTTGCCATAACCCTTTTCTTGGCTGAGAACAGGTGAGGTAGATCAGGAGGACGAGGAGTGGTCTCACAGAGTAAGAAGCGCTACACAAGAACGCGTTCAGAAGAATATTTACACACAAGAATCAGTCTTACCCGCTCTTGACCAGACTGACGCTGGATCGTAGTATAAGACAGCCTTGGCTACCATGATAGTATACCAAAACGAGATGGAACTTGGAGGAATAAGTAACTGATCACGTGAACTCTATGCTTGTAGGGACACCAAGGCAATCTTGCCCTCATCTGCAGCGGTCATGTCCTCGCTCAGGTAAGATACACGCCAAGCCAGCATAGGATGTCTCACTCATCCCTTAGACACGAGTTTTACGAGACAGATGAAAAACTCACACTCTCAGTATTCGACAGAGGGGCTGATCCAGACGCCGTATCAGTGCAGTTTGAACCACGAAAGGTAATCTAACATGTTTCATCCGTGCTCTTGCTAACACCTTGCAGCTTTCATATCAAAATGGAGAGAAAGTTTTGGTGCTCCAGCCTCTAAAGGGACAGATCGATCCTACCAAGAGTGACTATACCGTAGGGAAAGTCAAGGTCGAGATCCGACTTGCCAAAATGGCCCAAGGAAGATGGGGCGGCCTTGTTGGTGACGCTCCTGATCGTATGTTTCTTTACTTTCCATCGCAAATCACAGCGCCGCAGTGATCTTAGCAGTTGCAGGATTCGTTGCGCCGCCACCATCGCAAATCCCCATCACTCACAAGAGAAAGGACTGGGAGGGCATTTCTACCAATATCCTCTCCAGCGACCAGGAAAGGACCGCGGAGGAGGATCCGAACGTCGGCGGCGATAACGCTGTCAATACATTTTTCCAAAAGATTTTCGCAGACGCGGACGACGACGCGAAGCGCGCGATGATGAAGAGCTTCCAGGAGAGCGGTGGGACGACACTCAGCACAAACTGGGAGGAGGTCAAGAACTCGAAGGTTGACGTCAAGCCTCCATCAGGAAGCGAATGGAAGAGATGGGGTTAAATTTGTTCTAATTGGGAGTGGTTGGAGTCTGTCTTGTGATCTGTACACTCCACGTGCCCCCGCTATTTAGCACTTTCAGAATACTTGTATCTCACCTTCAGCCATGTCGCAGCTCACTCTCATCGTCGCCGCAACAACGAAAAATGGTATCGGACGGGGCGGTACGATACCATGGCACATCCCCAAAGATCTCGCGTACTTTAGCCGGGTCACGACCAATGCGCCCACTGGCAAGGTGAATGTCGTGTTAATGGGCAGGAAGACTTGGGAGAGCATCCCCACCAAGTTCAGACCATTGAAGAAACGGATGAATATCGTACTCAGTCGAAACAAAGACTATGATCTGTATGCCGAGTCCCAATTGCTCTCATGCACTGGCTGACAGCGCGCCAGGTTCCCAGTGGGCACGACAGTACCATCCCCAACTGACTCGACGCATCTGTGCTCAGAGTTGAAGGATGCGCTGCAGATTCTCGAGTCCCACACCAATCTTCACCGTCTCTTCATCATCGGAGGGTCAACCCTTTATCAAGATGCGTTCGCACTGGGATCCGAACATTCCACGGCGCAAGTGGATCGCGTCCTCATAACACGTGTCTATAGCCCAGAATTCGAGTGCGACGTGTTTTTCCCCAGTGTTTTGGATGGGGCAGAGTGGACAAGGACATCTCACGAAGACCTTTGCGCGTGGGTGGGCTTTGAGGTTCCGGCAGGGGTCCAAACAGAAAGTGGCGTGCAGTTCGAATTCCAAATGTGGATTAGACAAGTAGGGGGGAATCCTTAGCAAGTGCGTCTAACTACTGTCGTGGTCAAAGACAGGGTCCGGATTTTATGCTGTGATGCTTGAAGGATGCTATCCTTGCCGCTTCATGGGGGTCAGCAACGCGGACGGGGAGTGACGGACACCTTGCACCTGTTTATGTTTTGGGTCTTTTGAACAGATAACATACACCCTTCCTTTGCGTATGACGATGCTGCAACCGTCGCACATGACTTTGACCGACGACCTAACCTTCATTCCCCTTGTTAAAGTTCGGGTTGGTAGTGCAGTAGGGGGAAAAACATGACGAGGATGGGTAATGGCTGCAGCCCGAAGCCGCATAAGGAGTGGGCGAGTCGAGGTGAGCAGCCTCAACATGACTGCAGAAGAAGCCAACGTTAGCTCGATCACGTGCGACAGTCAATCATTACTTCCGAGCCACGTCCATATTGGTTCGCTCCTTCAAGATGCCTCAAGGTCCCAGCCGCGCATCGAGGAGAGCTGAACTCGTCCTGTTTCTCGCCGTCCTCGTCGCATTCGTAGCAGAGTCACAGACAGCCCAGGTCGGTGATCCAGTTTTCTTTACCGTAGTACTAACCTAATCGTTGTTGCAGTACCTACAAACCACGTTGGGATACCAGCAGCCATATTTTCTGTTGTAAGCCCGTACACGTCGCAGATCAGTAGTTGACTGAGGTGGAATCACAGCTATCTTGTCCACTCATGCTTCTTGCTGTCTTTCCCCATTCATCTAATCTATGTACTACTCAGGACAAAGTGTGGTCTCCGTCCCTTGCTGGTCGGCCTCAGGCTGGCTCTCGTAGCCCAGGTGGCTACCTGGAACAATCGCTCTAGTTCCTCAGGCCTTCCCGTGGCCAAAATGGTCGTCTTGATCATCTTCATTACGTTATTTTACAGCCTTCCCGCTTTGCTGTGGTTTATTGCGGTTCCCCTCGCCCCGTACGATGTCTCGCATCTTATTTTCTATTCACCAACGCCTCTCCAGGGTCACAGACGTAACAGCTATATGGAACGCGAATGCATTCTTTGCTTATCTCTTTAGTGTCAAGTTGCTCGGGGTGAAATGGGGGACCCTCCGCTTGTCTGCAGTAACAGTCGCCACTCTAGGCGTTCTTATCGTGGTTTACGGCGGGACCACCACTATATCACCGCATCTACAACTCATAGAGGCGAATCTGTCATATATCCCTGCCCCCTTCGTCGGTGACATGCTGACTCTCGTCGCATCTCTCCTTTACGGCCTCTACCAAGTTCTCTACAAGATATACATTGCATTACCGTCTGAGCCAGAATCGCCCACCACATCTGGTCATTATAGCCAACTTCCAGACAGTGCAGATGACAGCGTGAACGAGGAAACGCCGAACGCTATCATATACCCGCCACCATTCGGCCTACATCCTAATCTGATCACGACAATGATCGGCCTGTGCACTCTGCTGGTTTTCTGGATTCCGATACCCTTCCTACACTACTCCCGGATCGAGGTTTTCAGACTGCCATCAAATGCGAGCATGGTGATGGCGATCGCGGGTATAGCAGCGTCAGGCGTGGTCTTTAACGCCGGGTTCATGGTAGGCACGATCCCATTTGTGCCTGGCTGCCTCCCGAATCTCAAGGATGGGTATTTCAGATATTGTTAGGAGTTTGGGGCCCCATTGTGGCATCGGTCGGGAATCTCCTTACCATCGTCCTGACGCTCTTCTCCGACTTGAGTTTCGGTACAGTTGCTTTGACGCCTTGGGGGTTACTGGGGGCTGGCATGATTGTTTGTGCATTTGGGATGCTGGTCTACGATATGTTCTAGGTCGGACACTGGAACGGACAATCGCACTACGGACACCTTGGACGTCTAATTGCTACCTTTCAGGTAGTGCTGAATGATAGCAATATTATCATTATCTCACAAACCGGAAGAAAAATATGCGTGAGTTAAATAACAAGCCCGGGAGTAAAGCCGAAATGATGGTAAAGTCAATGTACCAAAAGAGGAGGGGAAAGGGCAAGGTGACCCCGCATGGGACAGATACGTGAAAGTAGAGGAAATGAGCGTAAGCGTAAATGAGATTGCGGGTAGGTTACAAACTTGTGCCTTCAACGAAATGAGTGCGCCAAAACTAGGATCGGAGGGCAGAGAGGATATCAGTTATGAGAGCAGATAGGGTAACGGACATGGTGGCTGAACATGGGCACGAGGAGAGGGGGACAACAGTCATGGGTACCCAAATAGTCTCGTTCTAGTCACGCACATAGAAGAGAGACGGCGTATGAGAAATATGGGACCCGTCATCAACTGAAAGGGCATCACCATCTGAGGTTCGATAACCTCAGGTCGAGGCGGGGTTCAAGGTATTATCACGGGGTCGTTGCCATCAGACTGCCAAGCATTCAGAATGACAATCAAGTTATTGGGTGTTTCTTACCTCTTGCGTTTGGCTTTCGTCATCTCTTTCCGTAGCGCAGGACCATCAAGTGGTTTGAGCAGTTCGAAAGCGCAAAGCAAATCTTCGGATACGCTGGGGGGTAGGGGTGGAATGTGAGATTCGATAGTCCATCGTGAAGAAAATAAAACACACCTCATGCAAGCTCCATAATTGTCAAACTCTGAAGCAACCAATGAGTAAGGTTGCCCGAAAAGAAAAAGAACAACAACAGACCTCCACAATAGTTTGGTGCACTAAACACGGTAACTAATGTTCGATCATTCCAGAACTCGTAACCGTCCTCTACTACCATGTGCGCACGACAGATCAAATCCATGTCGTATCGCACCAGGAAGTCGTTAATAACCGCCTTCCCGAAACAATAGCTGACACCACGTTCGTTGTCCTCCCAATCTAGTGCAGTATCTGATGGATCTGACCATAGTAAGTCATTGAGCAGTCCGTAGTCGGGAACGTCCGTAGGCCGCTGTATACGCTTGATATCATCCATGGAATGAAGTGAGGGTGACAAGCCACCATGAACGCAGAATATTTTTGAAGCGACGACAGCTGCAATAGGGAGACAGTTGAAGACATCTATAAACGTTCTCCACGTTTTGATGTTGCATCTCCGCTTGCATTCATCGTAAAAGCCATACACTATGGCCGTGTGAGCACGCCAAGTAACAATATCTGCTAAGGACACACCTCGGGTCACGTTCGCGCATTCATGGTTACCCCGCAAGAGAAAGAAATTCTCTGGATACTTGATCTTGTAACAGAGCAGGAGGAGAATGGTTTCTAGACTTTGCTTGCCTCGATCCACATAATCCCCCAGGAACAGGTAGTTTGCTGAAGGAGGGAATCCACACATTTCAAACAATCGGATAAGGTCAGAGTATTGCCCGTGGACGTCGCCGACGATCTTGACGGGAGGTGATAACTCAATGAGCGTGGGCTGGCTTAGGAAAACCTCCCTTGCTGCCTGGCATATGAGAGCAATCTCTGTGTTCTTCAGACAGAGAGATTTGCTGACTTTGCCAGTGTAGCCAACGTCGAGGAGACGCTGGATCATATCGTCAATATCAAATTGCTTGGGCTTCTCTTTTCCGCCGTTTCCGGAGGAGCTAAGAGGGTCATTTAGCGGGAAGCTACTTGCTGTAGAGCCCGGTGTGAATGAAGGGGGCATTGTCGATGAGGAGAGTATTGTCTGGGTAATTGGAATGTCGAGCGGCGTGGGGGACGGTTTGGTAGATGGTACCGAGTACGATGGTGTGGGGGAGAGGAGAGAGGAGGAAGAAAGGTTATTGGGTGATGGAGAGAGGGCGGTGGAAGTATTAGTGGGGGAGCCTGCCAAATGGGTACTTGGACCAACTGGGGTGGTACTACGGTCTGGGATGTCTACTGATGTAGCGGCATTGCGGACGGCGTCGTATTCGTGGGCGGCAGTTTGTGGGGGGGTTGGGCGGAGCAATGTGCTAGAAGGATTGGCGTCAGCAATGTCCTCGAACGGACCATCCTGTGGTGGATCCTGGTCTTTCTCCCTGGCGGACTTTTTGGACTTTTTGGACTGTTGTTGGCCCATTGAAAGGGCCTTTGAGGGTTGTGAGGATGAGGCAGGGACCGTCTGGGAAGACTGGGGCCGCGACCTGGAAAGCTTTGAGGATAGGACGGAGATGAGGGAGGGCGCCAGCTTTGGAGACGTGACCAGTGACTGTCGATCACCGAGACGGTGCAAGTCGGGTTGGGAGTCTGTCTACGCTTGTTTGTACGCTTGTTTACGGGGAAATGCATTTCATTCCAACACGCGAATACATGCAACGTGATACAAAGACTCGACTCAAAACTTGCCAAACGCCTTCGCCGCCGCCTTATTCTTCGCCACCCGGAGTACGTTGAAGCGCACAGTCTTGGACAGTGGTCGACATTGTCCTGGCCCTCCTCAGCACACGCCGTATCTCGCCCAATCGCAACTCACCAACGGTCACCGTATCACCAACCTCCACACGGAATGCGGGGGACACATGCACTGCCAGATTCTTGTGTCTTTTTTCGTAACGGTCTGCAGACACTTTAGAACACGACACCAACTTTGGCAACGCCCTCGACGCACTGTATTTGGGCACGTAGTGGAGGTAATCCCGGCGGACGATGACTGTCCGCGTCATCTTTGTGGATACAACCTTGCCGGTCAGGATTCGCCCACGGATGGATACGTTGCCGGTAAAGGGACATTTCTTGTCTGTGTGCATGTGTAGTAAAGCGCGGAGTGAGCGGGAATATGCATACCGATGTATGTTCCGTGAATGGCTTCTGGTGGGGTTTTGAATCCCAGGCCAACGTCCTTGTACCATCGCTTGTCTTTTGTCGAGACCTTCTTGCCGCCTTGACAAGAGGATGAGCTTCTTTAGGCTGCGTCCAGTAAAGCCGTACCTCGGACTTTGGCATTTTGGAATAGATGTTGCTTTTGGAAAGCCTTCTCGATCTACAGAGGGTGTTGAGGACGTTGAAAACAGGATGACGTTGTTTGCGCACCTGTTCGGCCATTGTGAAGCCCGTTCTCAAGCGATGGACGATGCCTTGCTCGGCCAAGCCACAAAACTGGTACTGTACACATTTCCGGCATTTGCCGATCTGTTTGATTAAGATTATTACGTAATTTATGTAAAAGGGGCTTGTTGACGCGACTTGCCATTTTTAGCTGACGCGACTCGCATGCTTGTCACGCGCACCTGCGTCTGTGTCGCCAGATACCACGCCATGAGCAGACAGCAGACACTTCGTACGTCTCTCGTTTGTGCCCATTCCAACTCATCTAGATCACCCAGAGCAGGAAGGTTCTTCGACACGCCAAAAAATGTCAAGCCTGCTCCCCCTCAGCAGTCAAGTCTAGCAGACATGTGGGGTGCAGGCAAGAAGAAGCACAAAGTAGATCAACCCCCACCCGCCACATTGCCCTCGGAGGATGTAGAGACGAAAAAAGCAGACAGTGGGGACGGACGTGACTCAATTCCCAACGCTACCGGTTGGTGAACGAAACCCATTCTCTCTCTCCCAACTCAATCCGTACTCTTTAGTTCAAGTTCAAAATAGCAGATCACCGTCACCTAAACGTACGTTTTGCTACTCACTCTTATGAGAGGAATGTGACTCCAAGCTGTATATTACACAGGTCCCACCAAGAGGAGGCGCGTCGCCGATTCGGATGAAGAGGGCTCGTTGGCTCCTGTGCGACGGCTCAAGTCACGAACGGGCGCTGCGAGGTCCACCAGTCCCCCAAATCTCAAGGGCAAACGCAAAATCGACGCACAGTCTACTACTCCGCAAGAGAATGCGGAACTCTCTAGTGAGG